>JAMLFY010000017.1:3821833-3932204 GCA_030441495.1 Dalbergia oliveri
TAGCCAAGCATGTTTGAGTGTCCTGGAATTATATGTTTATGAACAAATACTTCCCAAGAATAAGAGTTAGAGCATATACATAGAATTTAGAGGAAAATTATTTAGTTTTCAGGATTTTAGAGATATGGTAGCTTTGAAGAAAAGACAATGAGTTAATGGCCATGAGATCATTAGAGGACAATCTTGCCCTTATAGGAGTAGTTAGAGAATGGAACATGATTAGGTATGAATATGGAACCTTGTTAGGTGCCCTTCAAAGTTCAGAGTATAATTATGTATTATTACTATTATGCTATATATATATATATTTAGAGATTTCTCTATTAGTTTACTATTATTGCATGATTTACATGAATTACTAGCTTTGGATTATTATGTATTTAGATATAAAAATGGTTTACAATTGTTGCATTCACTATTATTATTATTATTATTATTATTATTATTATTATGCATTCTTTGTTTGTCCATGTGAAGAGTTAAGATGATAATTTGCTCACTAGTTTTAGATGAAACTCACTCATCTCTTTTCTTCCTCCTTACAGGATAAGTTCCTGCACAGATCATTCTCAACCTCCTCGTGGCAGTAGCACTACTTTAGTTTGGGTGAGCTTCACTTTGCAGTCAAGCTTTAGTTTATGTTTCTAGTCAAGTGCTCCGTGAGTATCCGGGCGGGGTCCCAACCATGCATGTATTTGATTTTTCATGCTTAGAGATTTATATATGTATGCTTATTTTGATGAATTTTATGATTTTGTATAAAGCAACTCAAATTATATTTTAACTGATAATTGTGGATTTCAAACTAGACTTATGAAATGAAAGAGTTTATACATTAAATATGTTTTGGAAATTAAAGTGGTATTTAAATTTGAACCACCTAGAGAAGATGTGACGGGCATGTGAGACTTGATTTAACGAAGCCTCTAATAGCATATGACTGTCTAATATGCATAATTAAATTGAATATATTTAAAATCTCGAGTTGTTACAAATTTGAATATATTTCCGATAATAAATCCTGAACATAAAATTGCATAAAATCCATAATCTGGGCCAAAGCCAACCATAATTAAATAAATGACTAAAACTGAAAATAATGAAAACAATATAATGCATGTTTGGAATCCTGCCTACACAATTATTGAAGCACTATTAAACTCGACATAACCAAAAGTAAGCTCCATTAAAAGCGAAAGCTACCAAAAGAAGTTGAACACTCCTGAGGAGTATCTGATCAGGACAGACCTGACTCTATAGGGAGGAAAAGAGAGGGTGAGTTCATCAAAACTTAGTGAGCGAGCTTCCACTCAACTCACATGGGGATAACAATAAATATACATAATATATACATGCAACTAATGTAAAATATTTTATTATATATTATATATAACTGTCCTGAAAACAATAACTTGACATAAACCATGGGAATAACTAGTAAGAAACAGGAGATATTCTACATAAATCTCTGAGCTGAATAGCTAAAATCTTGAGCCAATGGCTAATCTGATGGGCACCTAACTAGGTCTCATAAATGGACATTGCATGGGTTCTTTCTCGTGGCTGGTCCTCTACGAACCACTTGGTACCAAGGTTAATAATCAATCCTAAGTCATTCACTCGCTAGTCTATTTCTCACTATTTATTGGCTAAAAACTAATAGCAATAAATTAACTATTCATACAATATTGGGATTCATAAAATTTTCTGACTAATAAGATAAACATAATTCATACATGTAACAAGTATGGTCCATGAGTTTTCTAAAATAATAATTTGTCATGATAATCACAAAATAATAATTTTTCTAAAATTATTGTAATCCATAAGACATATTTCTTGGCATAAATCATTTTAAACTTTCATAAATAATTTATAGAATATAGGAAAATAATAATGACAAAAAATATGGTCATGAGCTTAAACTCACTCACCGTAATAGGGAGTGTACTTCCACTAACAACTTGATCTGAGGAGCTGGAATGACACTAGTAATTGCCAAACAATACAATGGAAATATAAACAATTTGACTTTATCGGCTCAACTGAGTTTGGAATGATAAGGAGGAAAATATTGTGTGAAAACTAGGACAATACCCAAACTTATAATTTAAATAAAAAGGGAGGAACTAACTAAATCCATAGAGTACTTCCAGAAGATATAATCAAAGAAAATTAGGAGAAACTATGTTTTTGGCTCTAGGGAAATTCCTTCCTAAGGTTCTTAGAAAAATATTGGGAATATTATGATGTGCCTAAAATATACTAGGAGTATAAAATGAAGAAAAGAAAAAAATGAAATTGAAAATGAACTAAAGTGTTTGAAGGTGTACGTTCATATATATATATATATATATATATATATATATATATATATATATATATATATAAGTAAAAATAAAAAAATTAACTTCTCGCTTATCAATTATATATATATATATATGTATATATAAACGCGTTGCATGCGTATTTGATTTTTCAAAGTTACTATGCACATATATAGTAACTTGCATAATAACTCCACTGAAATCACGAGCTACTATGCATGCATAGTAACTTCGCACGTGAATTACACTGAAACATGGGAAGTTACTATGCATGTATAGTAAGTTTACTTATATAGTTACTTTTGAAGTCGCAGTAATAATAATACCAATAACAAAACTAATAATAATAAAGTCAACATGCTACACATTTTCTCTTATAATATTATAGAGTGATAATGCATCTCATTTTATGTTAAAATAATATTAAAATGTCTACCAATTAATAGTAATAGTAATAATAATTTCAATACTAATAAATTTTATATTTGGGTTATCACAAAATTATGCATATAGTATGAGCTTAAGGCTTATGTTGGATGAGATTTCTGCCAGTCATGTTCCTAAATTGAGTTGTGACATTTCGGTTGAAGAGATGGAGTGATTTAGTGAAGGACAAGAGGAGTATGCATTTGTGTTTCTAAAAGAAAGATTTGGGTTGGGAAATTTCAAAATGCAAGAGTAATTTTGTCCAAAAATTGCCTCACCTGACATGCACATGGAAGTTACAAGTGTAAATAGATGTCCCATTAACAGAAGGTCTGTTTTGCACTATTTGAAAACCATAGAGGGCTGCGTCACATGTTTTAAAAAGTCAAGTCTAAATTACTCATGGCCTAATATACAACGGGTAAAATGCATCTAACCCTAAAATTTGTAAAAGTGTATAGTTAATTAGGGATGGAATTAGCAATTCATTTAGATTTTGACTCTTTAATTTTTTGGGAATAAATAACAACCATCACCTGGTGGCATTTGGCACATTACTCATAAGGTTACTAGTAATTTAGATTATTATATTTTAAATTTGTCACGACTCAATTTAGTCATGATCGACACATAAGGGATTATGGCCTTCATGCAAGCCAATAGAGAAAAAAACATGTTTTCTTATATAATTTAAATATTAAAATATCTTATGAAATTAACAAACAACTACGTATTCCATAAACCCATCAACTAATAAATTGTATTCATAAAATCTGTAAATCTAAACTATCAATTAAAGTAAATATTTAACAAAAATTCTTCTATATGTAATATGTAAAATCTGAAATAATTAATAAGTGTAAAAATAAATATAATGCATGTCCAGGACTATGCCTCCACACTACTAGAGCAACTCTAAACTAACATATATCTTAACATAACGTGCTTCATTAAAAAGCAAAGCTCACCAGAGTATTGTCAGCAATCATTAGGGAAAGCTGAGCTATGCCGCAAGCTAGATCTCCAAAGGAAAAGAGGAGGGTCGAGTCATCAAATTTATGTGCAAAATCATCATCCACAACCCAAATAGGACAAGGAAATATACATAATAATAATAATAATACATACAACATAGACATGTGTGTAATTATTATAAAATAATAACATACTTAAGCTCTTAACTTGTTTATTAAATAAAACATGATGTCCAAATTAATTTTAAACAAAGTTCATGTTCTTTCTAAAAGAAATATTTCTAGTTTCTTTGTATTTTTGGGCAATCTCTGACCCATATTCTCTTATTTCTCAAAATGAGTCATGGAACATCCCACAAGGCCCATGATCTTCATGTCTCTGTATAATTTGTGGAAACTACCTTCTCTAACCACATTCTTTATATGTCTCATAAAAAGGGTGACTACCTCAACCTCTTGGTATACTAAGGTTAACGATCTATGCTCTTAACTCACAACTCTACTTCTTATTAATTCCTATAATATAGAAATTTTCTGTTATGAACATAGAACTCACATAGCTCTAAAATTGCCATTAAAATTATTCTATAAATTAATTGCAACTTTGTAAAAATTCATAAAATCATTGTACATTCATGAAAATTTACTCATACATATAAAAATATATTTTATAAAGTCTACATAATCATTTTGTCCATGAATATAAATTAAATAAATCCCGAATTTCGATTCCATAATTTCTGAATAATCATACTTGATAAGAATATAATTTTTCATATCATATATTCATAAAACATGTTCAAAAATTCAAATTATCAATAATTGACATAAATTGGCATGCAAATAGCAATAATGGTTAAAAGGAAATAATGATTTTCATGAATAGAAAATAATTGTCATTATCCTTGGGTTTTTGAGCTCTTCAAAAACCATAGAGAATATATTTGGAAATTTTTAAAACAAGAATAATGGCCAAACTACAATTATGAGCAACAATTGCACTCACCGTTCATTGGGAATGTTTGACTAATGATTAAGTGGTCTTGGGTACTTGGAATGACATTCCAAACTGCCATGGAGTTAGAAAGTGACCTTTGGAATTGATTTTGAATGAAATTGGAAGAGAAAATCATACCCCAATAGCCCAAAGATTGGCTAAACTCAAAACCCATATAAAAATAAGGATGAGAGCACTTCTGGGTAAGGATGCAAAAACTCTGTTTCTCTATGGAAAAATACTTGGGCGGCCAGGGGTTTTGGAAATTTTTTGGAAATGTTATAATGTACCAAATATATACTATGAGAATAAAACTCTTATTGTCGCTTTTAAAATAAAAGCTACACAAAGATTGTTTCTTGAAAGTACTTCATTACTTTCCCTAATCTCTCTATTTTTCGTTTATGCTTTCATAACCTTGTAACTCCCACCATGATTAGAATTTCATCTTGAAAGTAGAAATATCATTGGTAGAAAATTGCATTAGCTTTCTAGCACCATAAATATCACATCAATCAGATATCTATTACTCGAGATATTTGCAAAATACTAAATAGAGGTCATGCTTGATAGCATGAGGATAAAATCATGTTTTTGAAATTACATTTTGGCTTTCACCTAGCATGTATGGGAACTAGAATGTGGTCCTAAAAGCAATATTAGAGGTCTCTTCATGGTCTACCTGTAATGTTTTACGTAGGGTATTACATATTACCCTTATTAATGGAAATTTTGCCCAAATTTAACAACACCTAAACATCTCTAAAGTGATAAGAATCTACTCTTAACACTACTCATGTTGGTTCATGAAGATCATTCATTTTTTGTGGTATTATATCTAAATTCTCATACAATGATGATAATAATAATAATGATGATGACGACGATGATGGCGACGACAACAACAACAACAACAACAACAATAATAATAATTGGAGGATTAACACCCTCCCACTTGGGTGGTAATAATCCACATAGACATCCCTATGTTAGCAATCTAGATTGCCTTGGTAATATAGATTACCAATAATAAGGATTTTTAGAAAAATAACAACATCTAATCTGGTGAAGTTGTTGGTAAATGTAGGTTGTGAAGTTGTTAACCACATTTTACATAAAGTCAAAATACAATAAAAATGTAGTTAAAATCACCCTTCTTTCTCCTATTCTCAATTCCTTCCTTTACTCTCACCCTTACTCCCCACCTCCATTGCACCCCTCCTTCATGTGAAAGGTGGGATTGGTAACCGGTTAGCTCTTTTTTCCAAAAATGCAATGGTTTTACACGTCTTCATTCGTGAGCTAGGACCAAGACTTGAATATTATATGATGTTTATAGCCAGCTTCCCTAAGATTTTTTAGTACTACAGGTTACACCTTCCTGTTTGTAAGTTCATGCATACCTCCATTGTTTAAGAACAATACAATAACCTCCCTTAATTCTAAATTCTAAATTTAAAAAAACTTAAAAAAATACAACAAAATCTCTATATTACCCTTCATTATTTTTCAATTTTTGTTCAATAAGATTTCTTTCTCCATCTACCCACACCCAATAACTTTAAATCCCTAAATCTTATCCTATATCAACCAAAACAATCTTAAGCTAAAACGATCAAACAAAATAAGAATCTTTCATTTGCTTCAAAATCAAAAGGCATATCTTTCGTTCTCTTATATTTCATTGTTAGTTCATTAAAAAAAAAGAAATCACAACAAAATAAAACCCCTTTTATTGATGATTGCTTGATCAAAAAGTTTTGACTTTAGCATCACTAAATGCTCTCTATCTTTCTCCGTTTCAACGTGATTGACCAAAAAAATATCACAACAAAATAAAGAAAACCTAAAATGTTAAAAACTCTCTATTTCTTCCACTATGACTTTTTTGATGGCATGATTGAGTTTAAAGGTTTTGGGGGTTGTAGAGGGTGAGATAGTATTTGGGGAAATATTGGCAGAGCACATGGTAGTCCAAGCATGGTAGAAGGTGAGGGGCTTGCAAGCTTGATGATAGTGGTTCAAGCTATGACGTTTGTGATTGATGAAGACGTAATGTGCTTGTGATGGTGGTAGAGATGAAGCGACAATAGTTGAGGATAGGGGCCACGATGAAGGATGGTGGCAGTGGTGTTGACGGTGACAGATGCACATTCATAAAAGGTGTGACTCTTATGGTGGGGGTGGATATGGATGTGTGATGGAGAGGAGGTGGCGGCGGCAAGTGCTTAGTGGTAAAAAGGCTAAGAGTAGTGTAGTTTTCATTATCAACTATGCTACTCTATTTCTCCAAACATATCCTCCAACCATATAATTTCTAGTAAAGCAAAAGGTTTGTTTTGCATTCCCATAGAAGAATAGCTTCGATAAAACTCTAGCCCCATTCTTGCCAATCTCTTAAAAATTTTTATGATAAGCTTTTCGCGAAGGAAGTTTCGCAAGTGGAGGCAATACACACCAATACTTACAACACTTGAGTGATACTGACACATGGCTACAAAATTAAGGGTCTCCTAACCAATTTGGATATGTTGCACCCATGTAGTTAGTGATTTCAAGTTCTTTCAAATTTCATGTGTAAGGTTGTAGGTAGAGCGTTGAAATAGGTTGAGCTCAAGGGCCAGTTCGAATAGGCCAAAAAATGTGAGACTAGACTAAAGAAATAGGAGGAAAATGAAAATTGGCCTGATCCACTAACTCATTTGGCCCGATGGCTCAAACACTAATTATTTGTTAAATAACAAATTATATGAGCTATAAATACTTGAATTTAGACTTTTTAACCCATTTTTAACTTAAAAAGTCTAAACTAATAACAAATATTGACAAAATATATATATTTACTATTCACTTTGCTATTACATCAAATTAAGTCATTGAAATTTAGTTATCAAATAAAAATCAAGTTACATTTATCATTCTACAGATAAAACAAGGATAATAATCCTGTTACCAATAGTTTGTTTTTTAATTCATTATAATAAAATAAAAATATTTCTTTTATTGACATTTTACATGAGCTATATAATTAAAAATATGAACAAGAAAAAATTGGCCAATCGGCAACTATGGCCAGATATAACCTTGGCGCAAAACTAACAAGGCCCAAAGTGGCCTAGTCCAAAAATGGCCTGACCTAATATGGGCTGACCCATTTTGATAGCTCTATTTGTAGGTTGTCAAATACATCTTTTTCATGGTGCAAGCCAAGAGCATATGTTAGACATAGTCTAGTCAAATATAGATATTCAAATACTATTTTTCCTTCAATTGGCCTCTTTAGCTTCTTCAACATTGGAAACATGTTATAAATTTCTAATGGACAATGATCTTCGTAAGTGTACAGTTGTCCAAGTTCATGAGTGAAGATCCATTCTTTTTGCAACAATGTAGTCACTCGACTCCTCAACTCCTATTTATCCATATGTGGTGGCATTCCTTTAAAAGGAGAGTGCATCGTTTTCCAAGTACCTCAAATTAATGAGATTGTGAAAACTTTGAGATAATATATAGTTCAGGCAATTTCATGCCTAGTGTCTCTACAAATTGTGCAAATTGCAAATAGATTTAGGCAAACATTTGATGATGTCTTAGCAAGCCAATTGAATTTGGAAACTCTTCTAGTTCAGGGAATAATTTAAAGGATAGCATTTTCAAGTAACTTAGTTTTGAAAAAATCTCTTCTAGTGTTAGTTCAGTCAATTGATTTTGTAACTGACCAAGTGGTGAAAAGTGTGCAAGTTAGTTCCTCTATAAATGGCCTTGAAGTTTACATCGCAATAATTATCTCCTATGATGGGCAACACATGTCGTGTGCTTATTTCAATTTCATGATAAGAGTCATCACTTTCCAACCTGACACAATTTACCTAAAAAAGATTGATCCATATCATTATAATATCATGCACAACAAAATACGATTTGTCACGTTTTGATTGTTGAAAGAATGATCTAACTACTAATTGTTGGGAGCACTCTTATCCTACTTCTTTGATTCTCTTATTTCCTCACTAGCTTTTGATTTCCCTTTACCTTTGCTCTTGGATGCCTTGGTGCCTTGTGGAGCAACTGAGACTCTACACCAACTTCCTCAATAGATGGTGCTTCCAAATTTGATGAAGATGAGTATACTCAGAAGCACTCACATTTGTTCTCTTGGAACCTCAACTCTTAGTTGATTGAGATTTCCATTTCCTTTCCCTTTTAAGCTTGTTCTAGTGTTTCACAAAATTGCATTTCCTCCCCTTCTATAGCTTCGAAAAGTTAAGCGAACTCCATTATATCATTATCGTTAAACCACTCCTTATTCTTCGAGAAGCTTGATCGTGTATGGCAACCATCGAATTTTTGAGCTTACTCATTAATACTATGCCATCATTTCTCCATCACAATGGACCCTATTTTGATCATGTCCAAGTTACTTTCCTCGCAATAATCATGGATCTATTTCCAAAATGGATTCCTGAATTGCTTGTACCAACCACAACATTAATTGACACATTCAACCATGCACTTATTAGATGTTTGTCCTCTTCCCACTGCTACATTCCTCTTCAATCTCTCACCACATTCAGTTTTCTAATCATTGAGATTGATAGCATATCATAGCTGGAAAATTGTGAACTCGAGTCATCTCTACAAGCGTTTGAGGAGATGGGTTAGATGAGCCCTCAACACTAGATGTTGATCTTGAATTGCTAAATTAGGTATGAAATGGGAAGGTCGATGCATCTATATTTCTTAATAGTGGATTAAAGACAAGGGGAAATGGAAATTGAAATGTTTTTCATTTCAATTGTATGGAAAAAAAGAAAGGAACTTGAAAATTTGAAGGAACTTGAGCATTGGAATTTTGAATGTTTTTATTTAGGAAGAAGTTGGGAATTAGGAATTAGTATTTAGATTTGGATTTTGAGAGTTTAAAGATTGCAAATTTTGGTTATTTAGAATTTGAGGGCTATTGAAATTTTACAAGTAATTGAAAAAAGAATTTAAATTAAATTGATTTAGTTCGATTTTAATGAAAAAATGAAGTAGTGGAATTTGTGTAATGGAGGAGTAGAATTTGTGTCATTGAGGAGTGAAATGGTATTGAAAAGGATAGAAATGAATTGTTAAAAAAAGTTGAGAGAAGTTTGAAATTTATAGAGTAGAATGTAAATAAAATAATAATATTAAATTTTATACTATTGCTCAAATGGTTTGCACAATGTTAATATTGTTTGAAAAGCAACCAATGTTAATATTAAACTACACAAGTTTTGAACCTACTTTATAATAAAATATTATTTTTTAAGCATTTTGCCTCGCTTTAGGATGGCCTTTACAAAAGAGATTGGTCCTAAACCATTCTGTGCTACAATGTTGTCAAATTGTGAAGGGATGATCCTTCAGGCTCCTGAATCCAGGTTGGGACGTTGAAGTGTGCCCATTGGAGTTGCTCTAAGGTCATTGTCCCTTTGAAGTTGCTATTTAACAGTAGCTACTTTGCCTTTATGGTTTCTATAGGTTAGGAAAAAGAATAAAATAAAATACAAATAGAGGAAAGAAATTAAGAGGAAAAAAAAAGAAAGAATGGAAAATAAAAAGAAAATGAGAATAAAAAAATAGAGAACATATGAATTGACATATACATCCCTATTACATAAAAAATTTATATATAAAATTTTATTCTAATATAGTTTCAAAAGTCATTTCATCACTTTATCCCTTGATTCATGATTTTTGGCTCATGGTAGTAAAGGGTGTAAGCGAGTTGGACAAATTTGATGAACCCGATAAATATGAACCAAACCAATGCAATTAGACCGGTTCAATTTGAGTAATTGAGTAAATCTTTGGATTCAACTAGAACCAATCATTTATTAGTTTGAATATCGATTTCCATTTCCAAAACCTAACCTGAACCAAACCACCTACCCATTACAATATTTTTTATTCATATTATACTAATTGCTAACTTAAACTTACTACTAACACAAGTCACAATCCTCTATTTTGTTGGTGTTCCCACTTCCCATTGTTATGAGTTGTTGATATCTCATGAGGTGAAATTAGAATTGTTTTGATATTGGAATTATTTGAGTTATGGCATTATGTTGGTATTGGAAGTTGAATTTTCTTTAAACTTATGCCTATTTTATGGTATTTTTTATTGAATTTTTGGGCAGAAATTGTAAGGTAGAAAAAATAGCTAAATCCAATGACTCAATCCAAACCAACCTAAAATTCAGTTGGATCAATTTGGTTTGGATCGTAGTTGTTAAACCTGGGCAAGTTGTTTAACCAAAAATTGGTAACCGTACAAGTTTGAATAATCACTTGGATTGGACATGCATTTGACTTGGTCAAAGCAAGTCAAACTAGTCAAAATAAAGATAAATGACCAATCAACCGGGATTACACAGGAGCTTTGAACCACATACAAGGACCATACATAGGAAATTGATGATTGATCTCAAAAACTTCTTCTGTGTGTTTCGAACCCTATCAAAGCAAGTAGAAGGCATGGTCATTATCCATTAGGTCAATTGTCTCTTGCTATATTATGTAACAATATATATATGGGTTAGGTTCAAATCACACCAATGTAACTTTAAAAAAGTTACACCAAATCTTTATCATTGATTTTGCAAAACATCCACATCTCAAAAGCACTCACTTAAACTCTTACATGACTGCTCTACTCCTTCCCCCTCACACACACACACACACACACACACACACACACACACACACTGCTTTGTTTTTGCTCTCATGCTACCTCATCACATGTATACTATTTTGCCTCTTATTACTGCAGTTTCCCTAATCATCATTGCTATATTTTTCAATCTCTCCTCTCTCTCTTCACTATACTTCTTCTCTTTTGCAACCCATTTTAACAACCATCCCACTCTCTCTCATTTCCTTTCATTCTTTCCCATTTGTTGTTCACCGTTCAGCATGGCCGAAGTTGACTTTGCTTCAAATGATTTGTGGACGTAAGTGTAATTGAGGTTTGCTACCTACACGTAGCGTGATTGAGTTCACGATCAGATAAGTGGTGTATTTGTGAAAAAGAATCACTTAATCCATCTTTCTTCTTCTTGTTAGAATGACACATGAACCACAATCAAAACTTACATAGGTCATCTTTGTCTTTGCCACATGCCGATATATCTCTTTCAAAGATTTTTTGCCTATTCAAGCCACAACACATATTGATTCAACTTATCATATTGATTTAAGGTATAACACATACCCTATATTCCAATTTTCCTTGTATGTGTTAGATTAATATTGTTTATTGCTTAATTGTTTAAAATTTTTTTAATTAAATTTATTTCACATTTAACTAAAAATACTTGATTTCTAACTTTGTCTTCGTGAATTTTTGTTTCTAGATTCTATTGATATGATAGAAACTTTTGAACAGCAAGGATATATTTATTAGAGTAGAAACTTTGGAAAATGTTGTACAAATTGTTCCAAGCTATTGATAAGGACCCGATCCATCTTACTCCTCATATTAGGATGGAATTCATATCCCTGAAGGATGTAGAATCATACTACAAAGCATTTGCTAAGCAAGAGGGGTTTGCAATTCATATTCATTCAAGTAGGCCAAATTCTTGTATTTATGTTTGTTCCAATGAAGGACAACGCATAATAAAGGGCGATCTCATAAAGAAAGCTATAATGATATCACAAAGAAAAATGGAGGTGTTCAACTTAAACTATTGTAATGCATCACTTGTTGTTTCAAAAGCTATAAAGGGAGATAAGTGGATTATAGAACTTTTAGCAAGGTCATAATCATGGCATGGTTAGTCCATGAAGTGTCTCCCTTCTAAGTGTCATCAAAAAACGAGTGCAACGACCAAAAACCTTGTTGAAATGTTTAATGAAGAAGGTCTGCATTCAGGAAAGGTTTCTACAATGTTCAATGGTGTGAACTCATTTTTTTTTAGTAAAGATTGTTAGAATCATTTGAAACTTAGCTGTTCCAACTTTTGTTAGAAAAAACAAGTTGAAAATTCAAATTTTTTTATGCTATCTAGTGTGATGAGGATGATATAATGGTAAACTTTATTTGGGTTGATGCAAGATCAAGGTTGGCTGATCAAAATTTTAGGGATGTTGTTATATTTGATACAACATATAAAACTAATAAGTAGAGCATGCCCTTTGCACCATTTACTAGATTGAATCATCACTATCAATTAATTTTATTTGGTTGTGCATTGTTAAGATGAGACTGATAACACTTTTGTTTGGTTGTTTGAAACTTGGCTTGAGGCAATAAATGGAAAAAGTCCTATGTCCATTATCACTAGTCAAGATTTAGCCATTGGAACTGCAATAGGTAAGGTTTTTCCGTGTACTTGACATGTTTATGCTTGTGGCATATTAGGAAAAAAATTTAGAAGCTTTCAAATATATATCATAAAAATTCATCTTCTAAACGTGAGCTAAAAAGGTGTATTAATTCATCATCCATAGAGCATTTGAAGAACAATGGGAACATATCATGAGTATGATCTTAAGGACAATGAATAGCTTCATGAGTTGTATAAGATAAGACAATCATGGATACCTATTTTCAATAAAAGCACATTTTTTAGTGGAATAAATACTACACAAAGGAGTGAAAGTATTGATGTTTTCTTTGATTCATTTGTACACTCCTCAACACCACTATGAGAATTTGTAGTAAAATATGATAACGGTAGATAGCGCTATGAGAAACAAAGGAAAGAAGATTTTGAATCAAGGCATCAATCATGAATCCTGAGTATTGGGTCAAAAATTGAAGAGCATGCAGTATCAATTTATACAAGAAATATTATTCTAAAGATTCAAGATGAGCTGGCCAAGGTTAGCAAATTCATGAAGGAGAAGGTAGAGAAGAATGGATCTCAATACACATACAAGGTATTTAGTTGCTTTGATCCTCAAGACTCATTTCTTGTTATCCTGGACTTAGACTCTAAGGTTGCCAAATGTAGGTGTCAACTTTATGAATTTATGGGAATACATGTCGACATATATTGGTTATTTTTCAAGCCAAAAATGGTGTTCAAATTCCAAGTCACTACATTCTACAATGTTGAGTTAAAGAAGCTAACAGTGAAGTAAAGACTAATTTATTTGAAAAAAGTTCAATTGTACAAGATTAACATGATTTAGCTATTTTGTGAAGTAGACATATGGACTATCAAGCAAGGTTGTTGTCAGATCTTACTTAGAAGTATGAAGAATTTACAATATATTACTACTACGTTAGAAGACACTTATGTAAAGCTTAAAATGGAAGCTGAAATTCATATGGGTGAGAGTGTTATTGCTATAGATTCAAATTATCAAAATGTGATGGATGAGCTTAAAGGAAAAGCCCTGAATTGCATATCAAAGATCCACATGTGTCACAAATGAAAAGGCAAAAGAAGGATAATATGAAAGAAACTGAAGCTAGAAGTGTAACACCCTAACTCTTAAGCTCATACACTCAAGTTGCATTTCGGTTAATTGTTAGTTGCTACTCCTTGTTTCAGATCTTGACATGGCTTTCTTTAAAATACGAGTACTAAAAAAAATACGACTAAATTTTTCTTTTTGAACTTAAAGCTTGAAAATGTGAGCCGCGTACACATACATAACGATTATCGTACATAACACATAGCAATCAAATATACATCATCATGTCATTCACGAATAAATCATAGGAAAGTCACAACATATATTATAGTATCATATCATAGACATAACATAGCATCGATGCCCTTAGAACTATAAGGACACCTAGGGTACCAAATACATCAACGACTTGAACTAATGCAAAACGTAACCTAAACAAGAGCTAGGCTAATCTTCACGCTTCCGCTACGCCACTGATCCAACTCGATGACGTGAGTCCTACGCCCGTGCCTCAAGGTAGCTCACGATTAATCCGCATCATTCTCGTTCTGGAGATGACCCGAGAGGAAAACAAAAGGGGGAGAAGACTTATACAAGTTCCTCGGTCAGGCTCCCAAACTCTAACACAAGTGTCATCGTCGTCCCAAGCACTTGGGTTTCATTATGAAAGAGATGTACTTGCATAAATTCAATTTTTATTCTCAAATCTTATTATTCGAAGTGGGTTCTTTTTCGCATGGTCTTAATGTTATGAATGCAGCAGATATCTTATGTATGCATGGCAATACTTCACATATAATCGACATGAGTAAATAACACATATAACCCAAGAAATCATGAAACGTATGCATGTATGTCTTTTACGTTACTCTTGGTGTTCCTTTCATAACTTGTTCCTTTCATAACCTTGTTCCTTTTATAACTTTGTTCCTTTTTATAACTTTGTTCCTTTTTCCACCCTCATCATGGTCGCCAAAATCCACCCAACATGCCGGCCAGCGATTTAACATGGTCACCAAAACTCCTAATCACCTATCGCCTAGGAATGAGCTCATCCTAACTAGCCGTCGCTAGATTTACATGGGGAAAAGAGGGGAACCATATCTTTTCTCTTATCATATCATTTCTCTTTCCTGGATCACCCCGTACAACCCTTAACTTGGAAAGTCATAATGGGATCATTTCCTCTTTATCATATCTTGTATGAATACAACATGAGCATGCAACCATCGAACCTTGTATGACATATCATATATTATTATCTCATGTTCTCATGTATTGTAAACATAGCGTACCACATCATCATAGCAACATGCCACCCATCCATACATTCTCATGCCCAAGGTATTTAAAACATTCACATACATAAAGACAATACTCACTCGATCTCATTCTCACATCACATCTCCTTATCTTACGATATCTTATGCTTTGCCCCTTGCGGGTCTTAACCTTGAGTTCTAAATATTCTAATGTCCGTATTACATTTTTATCTCAATTAGGGGTTCATTACCTATAATTCTTACTAAGTTTTATGTTTACTAAAAATCCAAACAGCACCTTATACTTAAGGGCAGAAAATATCACATGCTTACGGGGCTCTAAAATCTCCATTTTTGACCATTTCTGATCCGTCTTCGCCTACGGCTTTATAATTAATTCCTAAACCAATTATGAGAGGTTCTTACACATATCCACTAATTATAAACCATTTTCCTTAATTTTAAACTCCTGGAACAGAATGCATAATTGTGCATTTAAAGGGTTCTAAAATTCTCATTCTAAGTCCTTTATTGTTACTTATACTTATCCAACTCCTCTAAAACGTTCCTTGCTTCACTCAAACATAATTTTACACATTTTAACACCATAAAACAGATTTAATATAGTGGCCAAACATGAGAGGGCAGAACCGAAAAGTAAAGCCCATAAGTCACAAATTTCATGAATTAAAAAGCATACAAGTTGCTAGTTTTCTCTTGGAATAATTTTAGAACCTCAAAACTCCATTAGAAACCAATTTATCTCATTAAAATCATGTAAATATACATGAGGGCAGTAGCTAAATTAATTTTCTCATAAAATAGATTTAAAACATATAATCTCATTCATAATGTTCCTTAGGTACTCCTAAGCTTAGAAAAATTACCAAAACATGAGCTATGAACACTTGTGATTAGATGAACTCACACCAAGTCCATCCTCATCACCACAAGGCCGAAAGGCTCCTAGGAGAAAAGAAAATCACATTTTCTTAGAAACTTTACATAGGATACTTGGGCAAGTCTTTGAGCTCTAGACCATTTAGGTGGCGACATAAATTTAAACATGTTATGCAACTCATTTTACTCTTCTTTAGAAAATAAAGTGAGAGCATAAAATAAATATGAGGTGCACTCATTTGTTATCTTTAGAGTTTAAGTGATGACATAAAATATAAACATGCTAGACAAGAAAGTAAACATGAATGCAAGGTTCAATTCTTTATTTTAGTGCTCTAGGTCTCTTGGGTGTTTACCCCAAATCAACAATCAACTTTAAGGTTGAAATAGGTAGGCTTTGAGATTTATTACATGATAATGCACATTCTTGCTTTAATCTTTAGATTGCTTAGTGATAGCTTGAAAATAAACATGCTATGCAAAGCATAAAAGTAAACATGAATGCACTTTAATTTAGATCTTAACTAGAGCCCTTACAAGACTTTAAAGGAACATAAAAGCCTCAACCCATTATGTATCATTAGGTGAGCTTTAGAGTTCTTAGCATCAAGACACCAAGGAAGTCTTATGTTCTTCAAACACCATCATCAAGCTCAAGGAAATTATTTTTCAAGAGACAACCTTTCAAACAAACATAAAAAGGCTACCTTGACATTTTTAACAAACTTTGTTCAAGAGAGGAAAGGAAAAACAGAAACCTTAGAGGAATGAAAGCCAAAACTTTAAACTTGTAAAGAAAGGGAAAACCGAGTTTGTATATGGTCCAAGACTAAGATCCAAGCTTTAGAGGTTTATCCTATGACAAACACCACACTATTTCCATGAGACCTCATCATCAAGCTAAAGTTGTGTTCATAAAATGGCCTCATGGCCGAAAATGCAAGGAGGAAGAAAAAGAGTTTGAAACCAAGAGAAAACTAGAAACTTTTCTCAAAAAAAGTAAAGAAAACTTGAAAGAAACCCCTACCAAATGAAACATTGAAAGAGATGAAAGAAAGCTTGATTCTTTGAAGGAAATGAGAAGACAAAATCTTCTCTTTGTTGGGGATATAGGTTTGACCAGAGGAAAAACCAAGGGAAAGGATTTTTCCTTGAGGAAACAAGCTTAGAAATGGAAAGATTGAGTGTTTGAGAGGTGGTTTGAGGTGAGGGGGTGGTGGTTCAAGGTGGTTTATGGTGGTTTGTGGTGGTGGAAAGCTTTCTTTGAGGGAGGAGGAAAAAGAACTTAGAAGGAGAGAAAATGAGAGAAAACAAGAGAAATTGCAAGAATGCACAACTTAGCAAATGATCTAAAAAAAATGGCCAAGCTTTCCAATGTGTGTTATTTATAAAAAATGAAATGTTGTGGCTAATTTAGGGGGGAGGGCTGGCCGAAATTCATTGGCCTTGGAGGGAAGGAAAATATCTTCCAAAGCTTGTCTTGGAAGCTTGGTTAAAGTACTAGTTTAGGTGTAGTCAAATCCTAGCTTTTGCATAGCCTTTTTGGATGAAATTTGAACTCAAAATTTGTGGCTTTTGGGGGAAATTCTAACTAGATTAACAATTTTAAAATAATTCTTTGGTCAAAAAGGTATAGACAAATTTCCTTGATTTAAGGAAATTGGAAGAAAAATACTATTCATTACTTTTTGATTAGACATCTTGAATTAAAGAATGTAATTAGAACTTGACTAAGCAATTTTAGTTTCTAACCAACCTTGATAAATCATTTTGACTCTAGATTAATTCTCAAAATAAATTAATATTTGATTAGAGCCTAGTATTGCTTAGGTTCAACTAATTACGTCATTAGCGCACTGTACACTGTTCAGGGCAAAATGGTAATTCGCACTAAAACTGCCCGGACCTCGGGCCCAACCAAACATCAAAACCCACTTATAAACATCATTCCAAACTTCCTCGAAAAGTTTCGGGCTCAACGGCACCTTTTACCCAGGTAGAACACGGTAGGTTTTGATCATTAGGAAGTTAAAAACGATTTCACCTCAATCTCCTTACAAACATAATCCCTTCGAACATTGAGTTAACCCATTAAAGACCGTTGTGTGGCTCCTTGAATTCAGGTAAAATGACCTCAGGGATGGTCATTTGTACTCGATTAGGAAAAATCGACGTACAAGAAGAATCAAAAGTGGTCTTGAAATATCTTTAAATAGAATTCTAGTTAAAAGAATATCTTGCCAATTTTGTGGAGAACATAGTCAAAACCAAAGAGGTTGTAAGAAAAAAGAAAGAGCTAAATGCTAATAATCCAACTTCGTTGAATGTAAGTTACTAAATTGTCTTTTTTATACTTTCTTTCTTTTAAATACAAGATTTTACATTAACATTAGTATTAACTCATTTGTGGTTGAATTTTGTAGGAGCTTGATAGTATAATTCTGCTAAGTGGAAATTGGCAACATGTTTTTCTAATGGAGCGACTATCAGCTAAATTCTCTTAGAGCAACCCATAAAGTTTTGTTTTGCTTTGCTCTATTCTCTTTTTTTAAAATTATTTTTGGGCAAACCACTAGTTTGATTTTTATTTCATTATTGAATGTATTTGAATTTTGTTTTTAAATTAGATTAGAAATTACAAAGCTATCAAGGATCTTATATTATTCCCATACTATAGATCTTGCCAATTTTCAGTTTGAGCATATGTTCTGTGTCCTACATATTATTCTACATCTCGTAAAAATTTATGTTTCTTGGTTCAAGTAGTTATATTGCCATATCAGTTTTATTTTATTTTTTCTTTTTGAAAAAATGAACAGTTATCAAATATCAACTATATAATATATTGATACAAATTTCTACTTGTTGATTCAAGTACTTCACAATTGTATAATTAGAACTTCAGTATATTATTTCTTGAAAGACAACCAATTGGTGTAACATATACATTTTTTTAATTACAATTCATAACATACATAAGGGGCATTCCCTACCCAAAGGGGATTTAAACTTCAAATACAATTCCTCTAAGTTGATTCTATAATTAAAGTGCATTCTAACACATTCGTATTCCTTGAATTCTCTAGAGTGCCTATTATTCAAAGAAGTACAACCATGTTTTCCTTGTACCACCTTGCTGCCATTAGAAGTCAAAACATTAGTAGTGAGCAACATTTGTTCTTTTTCTTGTCTCATGACGTTGTGCATAATATTTGAATGACTTCTTTAAACTACATATGAGTTTGACTCTTAGAGAAACTTCAAATTATGTAGCACCCCTTGATAGTTTTCCTGTTTGAAATAGTCTTTTGCTATCTTTGGTCAATGTAGTCAAGATGGTAGAGGTGTTTCCAAGACTAAGCTATCCATACAAATTAAAAAGGCTACCACACATAGAAGTAAGGAGTAAACATAAAAAAGCCCCATCTTGTCCAAGTCTCAAATCAAAATTTAACCATCTCAATAGCTCCTTGTGTCCAACCTACTTGTTAAGTGCTGGTAAGAAAACATAAAAAATGAATGGCCACTCTTAGAATGCATGTAACAATGAGAGATAGGTGAGGTAATGTAAGTTACATTAGGAATTAAGTAAATGAAATACTATAATAGATTCACCAAAAATGACACATGAGGAATTAAGTAATAGATTTACCTATGTCTTAATACTAAACTTTTATACATATAATTAGCAATGAAAGGCTTAACATGTGATGGGAAGCAAAGAACAGAGCAAGTATTGATATGAATATTGTGATACATGCCAGCACCATACACCAAAAAGAAAAAAACATATACACAAAATCATCCACACCATACTACCATCACAAAAAACAAGCATACAAACCTGCAATATATATAGCCCCCAATTAATCTAGTACATGAAATCCCAATATACTAATACAAAATTAAGAAACCACTATGTCTATCATGCAATAGATGCAGCAAACAAACACCTATGAGGTTGTAAAAAAGCCCATATTCAACAAGTACAAAACTCTTTGTAGATCAATTGCATGTTAATACTTTTTATAGAAAATGTAGTCCTTTCATCATAAAGGATATAGCAGAATAAAAGGGCCATATAAATGAAAATACTTGTTAAGAGTATTTCACCTATGTGAGATTAATTACTTTATGACAAATGAGGAACCAAGTAAATGAATTACTTGTTAAGAGTCAACCTATTATAGTACTCCAAATATTACATTGAATTCACATTTTTTTTTAACCAAACCAAGACTAGTAATGAATGCTAATTGACATTAAAAGTGATACATACTAACATAACAAAAAGGTTATGCATTCATCTATTTTTGCATTTGGCATCAACACCAGCAAATAAGGAGCTTTTAACATCTTTGTCATTTTACTTCCTTTCCATGTAAGATTTAAGAACAATAAAAACATAAATCAATAAAGGGCATGTTAAATCAAGTACACAATGAGCTTTTGATCCTTTATCATAAAGCAAACAAGATATCAATTAAAGTGGTCGTTTATGTTAGTTATCTTGGACAAATTAAGGAGGCTCCCAAACAATACATTCTAATTGTGCCACATACTCCAAAAGGTTTAGCATTTGATGCTTTCCGTTCACAAATTGTCAAATCCAATTTTTGTTATGCAAGATTATTTTTTAGCTTGATGAGATCCATGAATGGTTATTTTTAATTTAGTGTTAACAAGAAAAAGGAGGCTTTCATATATTCACACAAAATCATCAAGAATAAGAACATGGTAGGTAAGACATCCAAAATAATTTTAATAATGAAAAAATCAAGAAGAGATATTGCAAGTGAGACTCAAAAGTTCAATCCAATTGACATCCAAGTATTTCTTCAATCTAAGTCATGTGAATGAACTAGAATTGGGTCATTTCTCTACAGCTTGTTTGGTAATGGCACACCATCTTTTGGGTTTAATGCTCATTTTTGGACTCTATTTTATCGCATGAACCCAAACTTCTTGTGATGAATGCTAACTTTGCAAGGTTTATGAACCTACACCATCTTGCAATATGTGCATCATTCACGTGGAAATTGGTGAATACGAAAAGGGTAAGGAAGGAACACAGGACCATCAGGATTCATGAGAGAATGTGGATGACGCATGGATAGGCTGGGCCAATAGGATTTCACCTGGCATATGAGCAACGTCTAGACTTGTGTTAGTGCTGCCATGATAGATCAAAGCACTTGTCTTGATGGGTTTTCTGGGCCTTATTATTGCATGGATGGAAGCTTGAAAGCTACCATAAAGGCTAGAGTTGTTAATGCTTCTCAAGTCACAAGTAATGCACTTGCTTTAATCCTCTTTATGTTAATGCCAAATAGCTAATCGGCAAAGAAAGAAAGGAAACAAGAGAAGGGGAAAAAGAGTAGACATACAATGAGGTAGCATGAGAGTGAAAACGGAGCAATGAGAGAGAGAGGGGGAGGAGTGGAGGCCATGCAAGAGTTTAAGTGGGTGCTTTTGAGCTGTGGATTTTTTATAAAAAGTGTTGTTACGTGCACAATAGGGAGGGACAACAATCCTACATCGTATGCCATGGTGGAGTTAAAAGACAAAAGGGAGCTTTGGGTGCATCGTGGACTTTAATAAATAGATCACACGCTAGACTCCTCTTTTGAAAAACCAAAACCCATTTCTCAGCCACCTTTCCCTCTCCATTTTCAGCATCACTCTCAACCCAAAAACCCAACTCCCTCACTCACTCATCACATCACCTCCCTCATTCATTCATCGCATCACGGTGAGCCACCACGTAAGCCACGCCTTCACCTTCCTTCGTGCCTCATTCCGATGCCTTCACGACGCATCCACTATTAAAAATACCTGCAGCGGCACTTAGAACACGGCAGTTAAGTGGAAGGGTCATCATGTCCTAAAAATGAAACATTTCCCAATGGTGTGAGCAACCGTTATTGCTTCCTTCCTCAATCCCCTAAGATTTTGACTCCCAAGTCTCAATTTCTTATATTTCAGAAACCCTTACTCTCACAACCTTCATTTTGGCACTATTTAGTATGCCTCTCACTCTCACACTCTTTCACTATCATCCCTAATCATCGTCGAATGTGTATCTCCCAACGTCATTGAACGCCTAGTTTGACTTTCTGCCACTCATGGGTCCAGTCATCGGCCTGCCTTTTGAGCCTCCCAAGTATCCTGGCCTGCTCTTTTCTCTCTTTTGGTCTTGTTTGTTTTGTGAAGATGTTATGCTGTGTAGGTATGCTTCTTTTTCTTTTTATTCAAAGCTTAGGTCCTAGAGGAGGCACCACTATTTACGCTGCCACCAATTTTTTCCCCAATCTTGGTTAAGGTTTATTCCTAATCTCAATCTCAGTTTGTTCTTTCTTCTATTTCTTCTCCTTTTACTTATCAAGAATTGGTGATTTAGTTGTCAATTTGATGCATGCAAAGCTAGCTGGTTTTGTCAATTTATTATGTTACATGATCTGAAATCTATAGATTGTAGGTTATGATGCTTTCTGAATTCGTTGCTTCTCATTGCTTTGTGTGATTTCATTACATGGGAATAAGGTGTTTGATGAAATGTGTAACACCCTAATATTTAATCCCAATACGCCTAGGACGTATCAAGATTAATTATTAGTTATTACTTCTCTTTAAATTCATTTACAAAATACTTAGCGAAAAATAGGGTAAATTTTTTTTGAAATGATTCATATAAAACAAAGTGCGAGCCTTTGCGCGTAACATATATACAACGTGAAGCGAAAGAATACATAAAACATACAGAACATAAACATTAAAGAACACATCCATCATGAAAACATTCCTCATCACATTAGTTAACATAGTTTAGTACATCACTACAAAATATAAAGGAAACATAAAGTCTTACCCATACTAGTGGGCAGAGCTTAGTACAACAACATAAAATAAGAAACATAAAAACATATACATGAAAACAACCCCAAAAGATACTCCCCACGGAAGCAACCCTCCTCTAAAACCTACGGCGACGCCAATCCTCGGACGGAGATATGTACCTCCGAACTCGGAAGCTCCTCGGATGTGGCCCATCGAAGAGGGACATGGGCATGGAATCGGCGGAGTGACGTGACCACCTCGGCGAGGGCGTCTCTCGGGCTGGCGTACATGCCTCACGGGCCTGGCTGGGAGAGGTGTCTCCTCGCTACCCTATCACAGGCCAAAGGCACCGAAGGGGCGGAATCCTCCGAATGCGGTCGGAATGAGTCCTTGGAAGGTCCTCCCGACGCGGCGTGAGGGATATGAACTCGAATGGTCAGGCATAGGGGATGATGGTGGCATGGCGTTCTGCTCGTCACGGGGTCGCATCCTCTCAAAAATCATGTCGTCGCCAAAGGGGGAGGTCGGAGAGAATTTGAAGCTGGAGACTGGAAAGGCAAAAGCGTCCCATGTATGCAAAAATGCGTATAGCACAACGACCCTTGAAGTGGTAGGACTGATGATCGGATCGTAGTGCAGCTCCCACATGGGTGCATCAATAAAAATCACGAACGACGCCATCGATGTCTGAAAGACGTAACGGAAAGAAGAGGAGGGGTGAGAATCTTGCTAAAGAATCTTAGTAGGGAAATCCTCTATCCTAGTGTCATCGTTTACGTCCCAGGAACCTTGGGTTTATTATAAAAAGGTTAAGCATGCATAGGTTCATTATGAGGTTTTCACAAGATATTTATCCAAGGTCCATGTCTTTTATAATGAGTCTTAATGCATGTATGCAACATAATAGTTCATGGATGCATGGCAGGACTTTAGGAAATCAAACAAATATCAAACAACATATAAGTGGCATGTAACTTTCTCTTTGAACATCTTTCCTTCATCTTAATCTTGTGACACCAACATAATAGTAACCGCACCCTTAAACTAGGCTATGAGCTCATACCTTAACTAGTCGTCACTAGTTCTTACTTATCCTCTTGATAAGGGAATCATAAACATAATCATATTCATCATAATCCCGACTCCAAGTTGGTAGGGGCCTAAGGATTACCCATCATGGGACTTTTTTCTTCTTCGAAACGTTAACTTGGTTAAGACCAACTTTGTCCGCTTGGAGGCTAATGCCTATGCCCTCACGTTTCTTTCTGGAAGGAGAAGTACGTCTCGGCATATCATCCTTAAACATCATTTTCTCAAAAACTTTCTTATGTCCCTCAAATTTGACGGAAATTCGGCGGCATAACGCTTCTCTTTGAATTTCCTCAAATTTGAGTCATGCCACATAATCTCAGTCACATGCATCATTTTCATGGAACTTTCTCAAATCAATAACTTTCTAGTTCACATGAGCATATTTCCTCAATTTCATTCATATTTCGAAACCTCATGCATCTTAAATACAACATTTCATTATATCACCATATCAAATCATACACATAAAGTTTCATGCTCAAGGAACTAACATAATCACATCATCATAAGTGTGCTCGAGGTTCATCATCATAATTATACTCTCTCGCCCTATCTCATAGTATCTTATGCTTTGACCCTTACAGCCTTAAACTTGTATTTGCATCTTTATTATCCTCAAGAGGTTAACACTTAAACTTTTCTAAGATTTGAACTCACTAAAATTCCATACAACACTGCACATGAAAGGGCAGAAATATCATTTGCTTAAGGGGCTCTAGAATCTCCATTCGTGACCCTTTTAAATCCTCTTCGCCTAAGGCTCCATAATCAATTCCTAGACCAATTATGAGGGATTCCTAGGCATGTTCTCTAAGTTATAAACCATTTTAATCTCTAATCATCACCTTAAACTTAGAAATTAACACCTAATCATTTATGAAGGGATTTTGTACATGTCTTACTAATTATGAATCATTTATCCTTGAATCAATCATGCTAGAACAGATTTGCATTTCTATGCATTAAGGTGTTCTAGAATTCTCATCTCTAATCCCTTTCAAGTTACTTATTCTTTTCTAACTTTTCTAAATCGATCCTTGCTTCACTCAAACATAACTTGCACATTTTAGCACCTTAGAACAACATTTATACAGTAGCCAAACATAGAGGGCACGAAATCATAAGCCCATAAAATCACATAATCTCTTGAGTTGAAATGCATATAAGTTGCTAGTTTTCTCTTGGGACATTTTAGGAACAAAAAGGTGTTCTGGTAATCGATTACATGTTCCTAGTAATCGATTACCAGAGCTCAAATTCATTCTGGGTTTCAAAACAGGGTAATCGATTACATACAATGGTAATCGATTACTTAGGTTAATGTTTTAAAAAAAAATAAAGAACATAAGGTAATCGATTACACTATAAGGTAATCGATTCCAGGTTTGGAAAGGTCTGGGCATGAAGAAGTTGTGGTAATCGTTACATCCTCTGGTAATCGATTACTACCAAAAGTCCTTCAAAACCCTTCTGGTAATCGATTACATGGATGGTAATCGAACCAGAACCTTAAATTTGAGAAAACATGATTTTTGACACATTCCAAGCTATTTGAACACCTTGAGACCTTATAAAACAGTTTTCCAACATTTTCTGAAATCATTCATGCATTTTACAAAATCAAACCATTATTGAATCATATTAAAACTCATCCATTTCTTTTTTACTAGAGTTCCCTTTTTAGGATACTTAGGGCAAGTCTTTGAGCTCTAGATATTTAGGTGATAACATAATCTTAAACATGCTATGCACTTTATTTTACTCTTCATTAGAAAGTAAAGTGAGAGCATAAAATAAATATGAGATGCAACTTCATTATTATCTTTAAGGATTAAGTGATGACTTGAAATATAAACATGAAATGCAAGCTTGGGAATTTAAATATGGTAATGCAAGTTCATTCATTTACTCTTGTGAAATTAGTGATGGCATCAAAATAAACATGAGATGCAAGACATAAATTTAAACATGAATGCAACTTGTTTTTATCTTAACTAGAGCTCTTATAAGACTTTTAGAGGAACATAAACCTCAACCCATTATGTATCATAAGGCAAGCTTTAGAGTTCTTAGCACCTAGACTTCAAAAGAAATCTTAAGGTTTGAACTTCATCATCAAGCTTAAGGAAATGGACTCAAAGTTCAACACTTTGTCTAAACAAAACTACAAGGACTAAGTCATATTCTTTATTTTATTGCTCATGGGCTTCAATCTAGAGTAAAACTCTTAGAACGGCCGACCAACTTTAAGGTTGGCAAGGGTAAGCTTAGAGCTCTTTGAAATCATGTGATTAATTTTCTTAACAAAACTTTTGTGATCTACTTTACATTTTTTGCAAACTTTGTTCAAACCAAAGCAAAGGAAACCAAAATCATGAAGAGAAAGGAAAGAAAACCAAAACTTTATCAAGGAAAAAGGAAGAAATCAAGGCATGTATGGTCCAAGACCAAGTTGTTTCAAGCTTTAGAGGTTTCTCACATGACAACAACAAGTCATTATCTTGAAACCTCATCATCAAGCTCATGTTTTCTTTATGAAAGGGCCTCTTGGCCAAAAATAAAAAGGAAGGGAAAAGGAGTTTGAAACCAAGAGAAACTAGAACTTTCTTTAAGGAACACAAGTAAAAACTTGAACACAAACCCCTACCTAAAGAAGTCTTGAAGAGAGATAAGGAAGCTTTGTTTTCTTGATGAAAGGAGAAGGAAATCCTCTTGAAGTCTTGAGGAAGAATTGGCCCAAGTGAGGGAGTTTGAGAGGAAATTAGAGGATTTTGCAAGAAGTGTGAACTTACCAAGTGAACCAAAGTGTGACAAGGTTCATCAAGGCTTGGTATTTATAGAAGATGGAGAGCTCATGGATGGCCTTTAAGGGGGAGGAGTGGCCAATGAGGAGGGAGGAGAGAAGAAATATCTCTTTGATTGGTATGGTGGAGAGCATGGCAAGGCATGGTGAGGTATGGGTTTGGGTATGGCCTAAGGCATGGGCTTGAGTGCAACAAAAATCAACATGTGGCACCATTTTTAGGATTTCGGCCAACACATCAGCCAAAGGGGAAGGAATTTTGTTCATGTAATTGTGGTTTAAGGATGTGTTTAGGTGTGTCTTTGATTAGGCTTTTGATTAGGAGTTTGTAAGCAAGTGTTTAGGTGAGAAAATGGTTAATTAAGGTGGTTCAAGACTTGATTAGGAGGGTAATCTTACTAGATTAGTAATTTAAAATAATTCTTTTGGTCAAATGAGGTATGGCACAATTCCTTAATTTAAGGAATTGGAGAGAGAAAACACTATTCAAGATTCCATGACTAGGAATCTTGAATTAAAGAATGCAATTAGAGTTTATCTAAGCAATCTTAGGTTCTAATTAACCTTAATAAATCATTTTGACTCTAGATTAATTATCGAAATAAATTAATCTTCGATTAGAGCCTAATATTGCTTAGGTTTGCTTAATTGCGTCATTAGGCTTCCTGTACACTGTTCTAGGGCAAAATGGTAATTTGCGCTAAAACTGCCCGGACCTTTGGCCCGACTAAACATCAAACATTGCTCAAAAACATCATTCTAAACTTCCTGGAAAAGTTTGGAGCTCAAACGGCACCTTTTACCCGTGTAGAACACAGGAGGTATTTTGGTCATTTTGAGCCGAAAGTTTAGAAAACGAGGTTTTCACCTCGAATATCATTCATGACAGCATAATCCCCTTAAACATCGAGTTGACCCATTCGAGGGTTGCGGGCAACTGTCCCTTTAATTCGGAAAAATGACCTTAGGGGCATTGGTCATTTGTACTCTAACGGGAAATGGGCGTTACATTACTCCCCTCCTTAAAAAGAATTTCGTCCTCGAAATTCGTTACCTTAAAGAGCTCGGGATACTTTTCCGTCTTCGATTCCAACTCCCATGTGTACTCCTCCGTCTTGTCTCGTCCCACGCGACTTCACCAAAGGAACGGACTTATTCCTCAACGCTTGACACCACGGTCCACGATCCTCGTTGGTGGCAGATGAAAGTTAGGTCCTCCCTTAACTGTACATGCTCTGGCTCTAACACATGGCTAGGGTCGGATTGATATTTTTCAGCTGGGAGACGTGAAAGATGTCATGAAGATTTGACGGATTTGGAGGTAGGGCTATTTTGTAGGCAATTGTCCCGACTCTTTGAAGGATTTCAAAGGTCCAGAGAAATCGGGACTCAATTTCTTGACTTTCATGGCTCTACCTATTCCTGGAGTGGGGGTTATCCTCAAGAAAACATGCTCACCTTCTTGGAATTCTAACGCTTTCGCCGCTTGTCCGCATAGCTCTTTTGTCGGCTTTGAGCAGTCAAGATTCTATCCTTGATCATTCTTATTTGCTCTGTGGTTTCCCTCACTACATCCGGTCCCAAAACGCTTTGTTCTCAGGATCATGCCAACACAAAGGCGACTGGCACTTCCTTCCATACAAGGCCTCGTAATGCATATCGATACTCGCATGATAACTGTTGTTATATGCGAACTCGATAAGTGAGGTACTTATCCCAACTCCCTTTCTATCCAAAACACATGCCCTTAGCATATCCTCCAAGGTTTGGATAGTTCTTTCGATTGTCCATCTTGAGGGTGGTAAGCCGTGCTTAAGCACAGCTTGAACCAAACGCCTTTTGAAAGGCTCCCAAAAGCGACGTAAACCGGGATCGAACGAGATTATCGTCGATGGAACTCCGTGTAACCTCACTATCTCCTGGATGTACAACTAGGCCAACTTATCTAGGGAAAAGGTTATCTTGATGGGTAGGAAATGGGCCGACTTGGTTAACCTGTCCACTATTACCCAAATAGCGTCATGGCGCTTGGGTTCTAGGTAGGCTGGTCACAAAATCCAGATATACTATCCCACTTCCATTCGGGGATAGGCAAAGGTTGCAACATTCTCGAAGGTTTTTGGTGCTCAATCTTCACTTTTTGATAGACTAAACACTTACTAACCCAGGCTACTACGTCCTTTTCAATCCGGCCACCAGAACATCTTCTTTAAATCCTGATACATCTTGGTGGCACAGGATGGATGGTGAAGTGGCTTTTATGGGCCTCCTCCAAGATACTTTCTCGGAGGTCACCATCTTGCGGTACACATATCCGCCCTTCGAACCTCCACAAATCATCTGTCCCTTGCTCAAAACCTTTAAGCTTTCCAGCCTTTACCGCTTCGAGAGTCTCCCTAAACTCCTCATTTTCTACTTGTGCCATCATCACCCTTTGTTTAAACCCACTTGTTACCGTAAGATGACACATCTTCACACTCTTTCTTAATATTGACATCCCCAAATTCATATCCCTAAACTTCTCTATAAGCTCAACTTCCTTGACCATCATGTGGGATAAGCGTAATGATTTTCGACTCAAGGCATCGGCGACCACATTGGCCTTGCCTGGGTGGTAACTTAAGCCGAAATCATAGTCTTTTAGAAACTCCATCCACCTTCTTTGCCTCATGTTTAGCTCCTTTTGATCAAAGAGATGCTTAAGACTCTTATGATCGGAGAAAACTTCAAACCTTACTCCATACAAGTGATGCCTCCAAATCTTCAAGGCAAACACTATGCGGCTAACTCTAGGTCATGGGTAGGGAGTTAACCTCGTGAGGCTTGAGTTGTCTAGACGCATAGGCTACCACTTGCCTATTTTGCATCAACACACAGCCTAAACCTTTCCGAAGCATCACAATATACCTCAAAAGGTACATTGGGGTCGGGCAAAACCAAAACTGGGGTCGAGGTCAACCTTTCCTTTAACTCTAGGAAGCTCTTTTCAATCGGGATTCCATGAAAACGGGGTGTTCTTCCTAGTTAGCTTGGTTAGGGAAGGGCAATCTGGGAAAATCCTTTGATAAACCTACGTAATAGCCTGCTAATCCCAAAAGCTCCTATTTCCGATACGTGGTCGGTCTATCCCAATTCATTACGGCTTCTATCTTACTAGGGTCAACGCTATACCTCCTTTTGACACTACATGTCCCAAAAACTTCACTTCCTCCAACCAGAATTCACACTTAGAGAGCTTAGCATACAACTTCTTTTCTTTCAACACCTCTAAAACCAACCTTAGGTGACTCTCATGCTCCTCGTGAGTCTTCGAATAAATGAGTATATCATCTATGAAAACAACCACGAACTTGTCTAAATAGGGTCTAAAGATCCTATTCATATAGTCCATGAACACACGGGTGCATTCGTCAGTCCAAAGGATATCAAACTCAAGTGTCCGTCGCGTCCTAAAGGCGGTTTTAGGTATATCCTCATCTCTTACTCGAATTTGGTGGTATCCGACCTCAAATCAATCTTGGAGAATACCACCGCTCCTTCAACTTGTCCATGAGATCATCAATCCTAGGCAAAGGGTATTTATTTTTCACCGTTACACGATTCAATTGCCTATAATCTATACATAATCTCATGCTCCCATCCTTTTTCTTAACAAACAAAACCGGGCTCCCCATGGTGAGGCACTAGGTCTAATAAACTCTTCTCTAACAGCTCCTCCAACTGGGTTTTCAATTCCTTCAACTCCAAGGGTGACATCCTATACGGGGCTATCGAGATAGGTCTCCCAAACCAACTCGATGGAGAACTCCACCTCTCTCGGGAGGAACTGGGATCTATCGGAAATACCTCAAGGTACTCTTACCACAGGAATGTCATCTATGTTCTGCTCAAAGTCTACTCGCTTAGTGGCTAGAAGGACATATCCCTTAGTTTTCTCCACTCCAGAAGACATCTACGGCATTCACATAAAGTTTCAAGGTTTGACTAGTCTTGCTAGAGGGATGACGAAAATAGAACACATGGTTAGCGTGAAGCCAATCCATGCCAAGGATTATTCCTATGTCTTTCAAAGGTAAACAAATCAAATCTATGACAAAGGATCTATTTTCAACAGTAAGATGGCAATTTAAACAACAGTTACATGTATGTACAGGACGGTTGGTGGGAGTAGAAACAATGAGATCAAAAGGAAGCTTAGAAACTTGCAAATTTAGAGACTCAACACTAGCATGTGAGATAAAAGAATGAGTAGCACCAGAGTCATATAGCACAGGTTAAGGTTCTACCATTTAGTTCGCACTTACCTTCGATGAGGTCGTTGGATCCGTTGCGTCCTCCGCGTTGAGGGTAAAAATCGTCCTTGGTGTTGCGGTCGGGATTCTGACTGGACGACCCTCCATTGCTTCTGCAATCCTTCGCATAGTGGCCAAGCTTGCCACACTTGAAGCATACTCCTTGCCCAGCTGCAGGGATGATTGCCATGATTCTTTCCACAACGGGGGCACTCCACGGCTTGTGCGGGTCGGGACAGCAGGGCTCCTTGGGGTGCCTTGTTCTTGTTCCCATTGGGCCCTCCTTGTTGATTATTGTTGTTGTTGTTGCGAGGACCACTCACTCCTCCTTGATGGTTGCGTTCCCTCGGCCGTTGGGGTTGAAAGGCGGCCTCGGGTGTTGCCAGGATGGTTGATTGTTGGGTCCTCTTTGTTGTTGTTGTTGAGGTTGTTGTTGTTGGTGCTTGAAGTGATTGGATTGGTAGGGATGGTAGTGGTTCCTGGTTGAGTCTGATTTGACGGCTTGAACTTCGGGCTTGAGGTCCCAACCACGGGTCGATCCACCCTTGCCGCACTCATCTTCTTGTGCCCTTCTTCGATGATCTGGCACTTGTTGACTAGGGTCGGGAAGTCCCTAATCTCCATGTGTGCCACAAAGTTAATTTGGCCCTCAAACCGGCCTCAAACTTAACACACTTCCATACCTCGTTGGGGTTCCCTTGGAAAACCCGTGAGAACTTGATCAACTCTTCAAACTTTGCCGTCTTGGGGAGACATTCCACCTTGGACCAACTGCATGAACTCAATGTCCTTGGCGTTCTTCACGGACTCAGAAATACTTCTCATAGAAGTACGTCTTAACAGCTCCCAATTGATGCGCCCGTAGCTTCTAGCAGCCTAGGTGCCGATCCACCAAAACTCAGCGTCGGCTTCCATCATGTAGGCAGCAAAGGTGACTTTCTGTCCTTTGAACAAGCAACAATTGAGTAGATCTTTTCCATGTTCTTGATCCACTCGTCCCTTGTCGGATTCAAAGCTCCAGCAAAAGGTTGGGGGATTAGCCTTGCTGAACTCCCCAAAACGGGCTTGTTCCACGGCTTTCGCAGGGACCTTGAGCAGCATCCCTTGGTTGATTCATGCGATCGAACATGCGTTCCATCGCCCTAGCCATCTTGCGTAAGCAGCTGCAGTCTCATTTCCTTGTTCACCTTGCGTTTGCGTTCCTATTTCTCCGGGTGCCATTGGTCCCTAAGCACACAAGTCAACAAATACCGAGGTGATCAGGCTCAATATTCCAAGCTAAATGAGCTAGTTACCATGGCACAGACAGCAGACAAGGTCATGAATGCCTATCCTATAGCTTATCTCTAATAGCTAAGCACTATACATGACATACTACCGTAACATGCTTTTAAAGCATGGTCAGTCCAATCCTCAGGCTAGTGAAATTGAAACTCTCTGATACCAAAATGTAACACCCTAATATTTAACCCCAATACGCCTAGGACGTATCAAGATTAATTATTAGTTATTACTTCTCTTTAAATTCATTTACAAAATACTTAGTGGAAAATAGGGTAAATTTTTTTTTGAAATGATTCATATAAAACAAAGTGCGAGCCTTTGCGCGTAACATATATACAACGTGAAGCGGAAGAATAAATAAAACATACAGAACATAAACATTAAAGAACACATCCATCATGAAAACATTCCTCATCACATTAGTTAACATAGTTTAGTACATCACTCCAGAAATATAAAGGAAACATAAAGTCTTACCCATACTAGTGGGCAGAGCTTCCAGTACAACAACATAAAATAAGAAACATAAAAACAAATACATGAAAACAACCCCAAAAGATACTCCCCACTAAGCAACCCTCCTCTAAACCTATGGATGACGAAATCCTCGACGAGATATGTAACCTACGAACTCCAAAGCTCCTCGATGTGGCCCATCAAAGAGGGGACATGGGCATGGATCGGATGACGTGACCACCTCGGCGAGGGCGTCTGCGCGTCACGCCTCACAGGCCTCCGCTGGAGGGTGTGCTCACTACCCCTAACGCCAAAGGCAGAAGGGGGGAATCCTGAAAGGGAAGATCCTGGCAGGTCCCTCCGCAGCGGTGTATGAGGGATATGAACTCCGATGGTCACGCACAGCGCGATGGTGGCACGACGGTTCTCCCGTCACGGGTGCGTCCTCTCAAAAATCATGTCGTCGCCAAAGGGGAAGTGGAGAATCTGAAGCTGAGGTGGAAAGGCAAAGGGCGTCCCATGTATGCAAAATGCGTATAGCACAACGACCCTCGAAGTGGTGGATGATTGGATCGTAGTGCAGCTCCCACATGGGTGCATCAACAAAAATCACGAACGACGCCATCAATGTCTGAAGACGTAACAGAGAACAGAGAGAGGGGTGAGATCTTGCTAAAGAATCTCAGGAGGGAAATCCTCTATCCTAGTGTCATCGTTTACGTCCCAGGAACCTTGGGTTTATTATAAAAGGTTAAGCATGCATAGGTTCATTATGAGGTTTTCACAAGATATTTATCCAAGGTCCATGTCTTTTATAATGAGTCTTAATGCATGTATGCAACATAATAGTTCATGGATGCATGGCGTACTTTAGGAAATCAAACAAATATCAAACAACATATAAGTGGCATGTAACTTTCTCTTTGAACATCTTTCCTTCATCTTAATCTTGTGACACCAACATAATAGTAACCGCACCCCTTAAACTAGGCTATGAGCTCATACCTTAACTAGTCGTCACTAGTTCTTACTTATCCTCTTGATAAGCGAATCATAAACATAATCATATTCATCATGATCATCATAATCCCGACTCCCGGAGTACGGTAGGGGCCTAAGGATCACCCATCATGGGACTTTTTCCTTCTTCGAAACGCATCGACTTTAAGACCAACTTTGTCCGCTTTGGCTAATGTCTATGCCCTCACGCTTTTACCTTCTCTTAGGGGGAGAAGTACGTCTCGGTGTGTCACCTTAAACATCATATATTTTTCCTTCTTCGAAACGCATCGACTGGTTAAGACCAGCGACTTTGTCCGCTTTGGGCTAATGTCTATGCCCTCACGGTTTTACCTTCTCCTCAGAAGGGAGAAGTACGTCTCTGCATATCATCGTTAAATGTCATTTTTCTCAAAAACTTTCTTATGTCCCTCAAATTTGACGGAAATTCGCGGCATACAGCTTTCTCCGAATTTCCTCAAATTTGAGTCATGCCACATAATCTCAGTCATATGCATCATTTTCATGGAACTTTCTCAAATCAACAACTTTCTAGTTCACATGAGCATATTTCCTCAATTTCATTCATATTTCAAAACCTCATGCATCTTAAATACAACATTTCATCATATCACCATATCAAATCATACACATAAAGTTTCATGCTCAAGGAACTAACATAATCACATCATCATAAGTGTGCTCATAGTATCTTATGCTTTGACCCTTATAGGCCTTAAACTTGTATTTGCATCTTTATTACCCTCAAGAGGTTAACACTTAAACTGTTCTCTAAGATTTGAACTCACTAAAATTCCATACAGCATTGCACATGAAGGGAGAAATATCATTTGCTTAAGGGGCTCTAAATCTCCATTCGTGACCCTTTTTAAGATCGTCTTCGCCTAAGGCTCCATAATCAATTCCTAGACCAATTATGAGGGATTCCTAGGCATGTTCTCTAAGTCATAAACCATTTTAATCTCTAATCATCACCTTAAACTTAGAAATCAACACCTAATCATTTATGAAGGGATTTTGTACATGTCTTACTAATTATGAATCATTTATCCTTGAATCAATCATGCTAGAACAGATTTGCATTTCTATGCATTAAGGTGTTCTAGAATTCTCATCTCTAATCCCTTTCAAGTTACTTATTCTTTTCTAACTTTTCTAAATCGATCCTTGCTTCACTCAAACATAACTTACACATTTTAACACCTTAGAACAGCATTTATACAGTAGCCAAACATAGAGAACGAAATCATAAGCCCATAAAATCACATAATCTCTTGAGTTGAAATGCATATAAGTTGCTAGTTTTCTCTTGGGACATTTTCAGGAACAAAAGGTGTTCTGGTAATCGATTACATGTTCCTAGTAATCGATTACCAGGAGCTCAATTCAGGGTTTCAAACAAGGAATCGATTACATACAATGGTAATCGATTACTTAGGGTTAAATCTATTTCGAAAAAAAAAGAACATAAGAGTAATCGATTACACTATAAGAATCGATTAAGTTTCCAGAAGGGTCTGGGCATGAAGAACGTGGTAATCGATTACATGCCTCTGGTAATCGATTACCAGAACCAAAAGTCCTTAAAACCCTTCTGGTAATCGATTACATGGATGGTAATCGATTACCAGAACCTCAAATTTGAGAAAACATGATTTTTGACACATTCCAAGCTATTTGAACACCTTGAGACCTCATAAAACAGTTTTCCAACATTTTTCTAAATCATTCATGCATTTTACAAAATCAAACCATTATTGATATTAAAACTCATCCATTTCTTTTTTACTAGAGTTCCCTTTTTAGGATACTTAGGGCAAGTCTTTGAGCTCTAGAATATTTAGGTGATAACATAATCTTAAACATGCTATGCACTTTATTTTACTCTTCATTAGAAAGTAAAGTGAGAGCATAAAATAAATATGAGATGCAACTTCATTATTATCTTTAAGGATTAAGTGATGACTTGAAATATAAACATGAAATGCAAGCTTGGGAATTTAAATATGGTAATGCAAGTTCATTCATTTACTCTTGTGAAATTAGTGATGGCATCAAAATAAACATGAGATGCAAGACATAAATTTAAACATGAATGCAACTTGTTTTTATCTTAACTAGAGCTCTTACAAGACTTTTAGAGGAACATAAACCTCAACCCATTATGTATCATAAGGCAAGCTTTAGAGTTCTTAGCACCTAGACTTCAAAGAAATCTTAAGGTTTGAACTTCATCATCAAGCTTAAGGAAATGGACTCAAAGTTCAACACTTTGTCTAAACAAAACTACAAGGGCTAAGTCATATTCTTTATTTTATTGCTCATGGGCTTCAATCTAGAGTAAAACTCTTAGAACGACCAACTTTAAGGTTGGCAAGGGTAAGCTTAGAGCTCTTTGAAATCATGTGATTAATTTTCTTAACAAAACTTTTGTGATCTACTTTACATTTTTTGCAAACTTTGTTCAAACCAAAGCAAAGGAAACCAAAATCATGAAGAGGAAAGGAAAGAAAACCACAAACTTTATCAAGGAGGAAGGAAGAAATCAAGGCATGTATGGTCCAAGACCAAGTTGTTTCAAGCTTTAGAGGTTTCTCACATGACAACAACAAGTCATTATCTTGAAACCTCATCATCAAGCTCATGTTTTCTTTATGAAAGGGCCTCTTGGCCGAAAATAAAAGGGAAGGGAAAAGGAGTTTGAAACCAAGATAAACTAGAACTTTTCTTAAGGAAGACAAGTAAAAACTTGAACACAATCCCCTACCTAAAGAAGTCTTGAAGAGAGATGTAAGGAAGCTTTGTTTTTATGAAAGGAGAAGGAAATCCTCTTGAAGTCTTGAGGAAGAATTTGGCCCAGTGGAGTTTGAGAGGAAATTAGAGGATTTTGCAAGAAGTGTGAACTTACCAAGTGAACCAAAGTGTGACAAGGTTCATCAAGGCTTGGTATTTATAGAAGATGGAGAGCTCATGGATGGCCTTTGAGGGGAGGAGTGGCCAAATGAGGAGGGAGGAGAGAAGAATATCTCTTTGATTGGTATGGTGGAGAGCATGGGCAAGGCATGGTGAGGTATGGGTTTGGGTATGGCCTAAGGCATGGGCTTGGAGTGCAACAAAAATCAACATGTGGCACCATTTTTAGGGGGGATTTCGGCCAACACATCAGCCAAGGGGGAAGGAATTTTGTTCATGTAATTGTGGTTTAAGGATGTGTTTAGGTGTGTCTTTGATTAGGAGTTTGTAAGCAAGTGTTTAGGTGAGAAATGATTAATTAAGGTGGTTCAAGACTTGATTAGGAGGGTAATCTTACTAGATTAGTAATTTAAAATAATTCTTTGGTCAAATGAGGTATGGCACAATTCCTTAATTTAAGGAATTAGAGAGAGAAATTACTATTCAAGATTCCATGACTAGGAATCTTGAATTAAAGAATGCAATTAGAGTTTAACTAAGCAATCTTAGGTTCTAATTAACCTTAATAAATTATTTTGACTCTAGATTAATTATCGAAATAAATTAATCTTTGATTAAGCCTAATATTGCTTAGGTTTGCTTAATTGCGTCATTAGGCTCACTGTACACTGTTCTAGGGGCAAAATGGTAATTTGTGCTAAAACTGCCGGACCTTCTGTCTCAACTAAACATCAAACATTGCTCAAAAACATCATTCTAAACTTCCTAGAAAAGTTTGAACCTCAAACGGCACCTTTTACCTACGTAGAACACAGGGGTATTTTGGTCATTTTAGCCGAAAGTTTAGAAAACAAGGTTTCTCCTCGAATATCATTCATGACAGCATAATCCCCATTAAACATCGAGTTGACCCATTTGAGGGTTGCGGGGCAACTGTCCTTTAATTAGGAGTAAAATGACCTCAGGGCATTTCGGTCATTGTACTCTCGGAATAGGGCGTTACAAATGGGGACTAATTTTTTTTTCCTATTTTTTAGGTTTTTTTGTTGCTTATTTGCTTTTGATGATATATGACTTATGCTAATTTATTTATCTTGATTTCTCAATGTGTTGGTTAAGTGACAATTCAGTTCTAATAATAATATTATAAACTTTCTGGAAGAATTAGGCCTTGATGAGTATGATTTTAAACGTTTTGTTTTTCATTTGCTTGACAAATGGTTTATATCTCTTTGTAAATGGTGTGCTCTAAGAGCTACAATGGTTTAAAAACTTAACACCTGTATTTTCAAATTATTCATCCTTTACTCTGATCTTGGACCAAATAAAACCATCAAGATTCTATTTTATGTTAGTAGTCTCAAGGTATAAATTGAGTTTTCTCCCATGTTTAGTGCAATATTCTATATCTAGAAAACAATGCCTGCACAACATAGTGTTAAGGGACTTAGAGCATTATTGGCCTTGATCCATCATCTTTAGCTTATCACTTTGCTGAGGTATGTCATTTCTCTTCTAGATATTTGGATCTATTTAAATATGTTAATGTGTATATCAAAAAGCTTGCATGATCACTTAGTCTTAGGGTGCGTAATACCCGATGTATACGTATAAGTACAAGTTCTATGGCCTCAGGGTCCCCTAGACCTACCGCTGGGTCCTGAAGTTCACCAAGTTTAAACCCTACACTTTCTTGGAAGGCTATATGTTAGAGTGATATTCTTGGGATCAAAAGTCCCTAATTATTCCTAGAGGGAAAATGAGTTGAAGAGTGATTTTTAATGGATTTTACGAAACCTTTAAACATTTCGTTTTAACCCACAAGTTTAGAAAATCTCGAAAACTTCCGGATTTGAATAAAACCCAAAATTTGGATTTTGATTTGTTAGGGTTTTGATTTTTTGATATTTTATTTGAATCCAAATAGGGGGTATTTCTTTATTCGCATTTATGTTTTAAAGTTAACTTAAAATTAATAAATGTGAATAAGTGAAGTGAGTATTAGACAATCAATGCCATATGACAGAAGATGCTGAAGTTGAGGTTGCGTCACCGCTATAGTGATCCACAAAACCTGTGGCGGTAGGAGGGTGGTTCCACATTTTTAGTGGTCTAGGGACCGCTATTCATAAGTGCAAGTGAGGAGGTGTAGTACCCGACCTGACCGCTGTAGTATCAGGGACCACTATAGCGGTCCCCTTGGAGCATGAACAGTGCCAAAATGACGATGTTTCAATTTTTTGCCCCTTTTAAAACCCTAATCGGGTTTTCCCCACCCTCAAGTAGAAACCATGATTCCCCTCCTCCTCCATCAATTTTCTCTCTCTCTCCTCAATCTCATCCCAATCTAGCTCCCCAAATCATCAAGATATGTTTATATTGTTAGATTTTGTCTCCTTTTCTCTATTCTTTCATATTCTTGGTATGGGTATTGTTATTTCTCTCATTGTTGTCAAGTGGAGGTACTCCTCCAATGTTTTTAGAGTTACATTAGAGTTATCTAGAGAGTATTAGAGTTTAATCTAGAGTTATGGTTGCTCTATGGCAAGTTGGTGGTGCCCATATACTCCTTGCTTCAAACGGTGAGTAGGTTTGATCTTATGGCCTTAGTTTGGTCATTATATTATTATTTTATTGCATTACGGATTATTTAGAGATTTGAAAAATAGATTCTTTCATGATATGGCTTTATATGAAAATGTGCTTTAGCTAGAAATGCTCTATTTGAACTTGTACATTAAATTATAGTTTTAGAAAATGCATGGGACCATGATTACTATGTTGTATGTTATGGAAAATATTTTACATGTTTGAGAAAGGTTTATTAAGAAATATGTATTGTAGCAAGATGACTAATTTACTAAATATGTTTTTATGAGTTTCTTGATATCGCTATGTATACAAATTTTAAGATTTCAAGTTATGTGTTAGAATATCCAGTTAAAATATTTATACATGTTAAAAAAATGCGAAATAAGAGTATGACTGAGCTTTACGAATAAATATGTTATATGATTTCCAAGTTTTATGATTGTGAACCTAGTGTATTAAACTACGGTTTTAGATTTATCAAATATATAAAAGATATGTTAGTTTAAGTTTTGAACTTAGAACTTTAGCATATGGTACAGCAAAAATACGAAATTCAAAATGATTCATCATAGCAACTCCCAGATACATAATCCGTGGGCTTAAAAACGAAATGCCTACAAGGTAATCCCTTGGGCATGATTTTATAGCAAAAGTTATACTAAAGTCAGATTGTTAGAATTGTTTGAGTCCAGAACTCTCAGAGTACTAATAATTTAGTGCCTTTGCTTCACCAGGACAGCGTCCAAATTTCAAGCTATAGTTTTCTTTCTCAAACTAGTTTATACGGTAGAAAATAGGAAATAACAGTTAGTTAACAGTTGTTAAATCAGTAGCCTTGGTATCAAGTTGTTGTAGAAGGACAATATCGCCCCAGCAAATACAAAAATGGGACCTAGTTTGGTACCCTTAGACTTATCCAACAAGGACTTTAGGATTTTATAGCTTTTATTATTATATAAGTATTTATTTAGCTCAACAAATATTGTTTCCCAGGCTCTCTCGCTCTATCAGTTAAAATGATTTCATGTTTGATTATGAATTTAGAAATGTTTGTTTATGAATCTATAGAATGAAAAGTGTTCTCCTAGCTAGCTATGTACGTAAATACCAAATGATTTATCCTGCATGTATATTATGTTATGTATATATGTTCCTTCGTTGTCCAATGTGGGTGATGGATGAGAGCTCACTCACTAAGTTCGTTGACTCCCATCTCCCTTCCTCTCATAGTTCCAGGGTCCAAAATTCATTCGGTCGCTAGTCCAATAATTTGCAATTACCTTTTGGTGAGCTTTACATTGTTGTAAGGCTTAGTTTAGGTTCATGTTAGTTGTAGAAGTGCTCCAGGTATTTTAAGGTAGGAGCCAGCCACGCATGTATTTTGAGTATTAAATATTATGTTTTAAATAGAGAAATGATTGTTGATTTAGAAGAAAATCATGTTTTAATTATTATATTATGATAAGTCATGCATTTAGATAGACATGTCACCCAGAAGGCTTATGTGGGGATGGAATCTTCATGTGCCGGATCATTTCCCAAGTAAGTGATGCAGGTGCATATTGATATGAAACATGTCTTTAGAGGAGATAATCAATATCAAATTAAAAGGAAAGTAGTCTTTCTAACTTATACATGATATCAAGTATGAGATTTGCTATATTTTCATGTCCACGGTTAATGCCACTTGGAATTATGCCAAATCCATGACTTATTTTATTTGTGAATACCATATTTCCAAGTTCATGTGGATATGATTAGTGCTATGATGGTGTATTTCATTTAGATTAGGAATCATGTAGCATTCTTGGGAATATCATATTTCTTGTTAAAGGCTTATTGAATGTCACATGAAAGCATTTTCATAACAAAGCTCTCTCTCATATGCTAATGAATTAAAATCTAATTTTCAGGTGCCAACATCCTAGTTAAAATTTACCTAACTCTTGAAGTAATTGCCTCTTTCCATGTCACAATTTACTGGTAGATATAAACATAAATAAGTGCATGTTATAAATGTGTTGTTCCTTTGTTAGTAATCTAATCCATAGCAACACCTTTAGCATATCGAAGAGGTAAGATCTTTTAAGTTGTAAAATACTAAAATGAATAGGCTAGTGGCTATTTAATAGTTACTTTAAGAAGCAAAATTTGTTTGACCTATTTTTAGTGTAATGCGAATTATATTAGACATAGTTAATTTTAAGTTGCTCTCTTGTAAAATCCTCATCTTATTAGTTGCATCTAAGAAAGCATTGGGAACCTTATAACTTTAGGTTTCACATATCATTTTATGCTAGAGTGCTAGACAGAGCATGGAACTACTTTTTAGTTAAAATAAGGTTAAAATGGACTTGATCACAAAATTTCAGGTCAATCAAAGTTATAGAACATGAGTTATGAATTTTTGAAGCCATAGGATCTGCATAACACAAATTTTGTAGTAACTTTAGACAGCCATAACCCAAGCTACAAAGCATGGATTTAAGTGAAACTAATTTTAAATGAAAGCTTAATTAAGTTATTATCAAACTGGAAAGTTTGATCTTCATATGATTTTTATAGAATTAGTTATGATTTTTCAAACTCTACTATAGAGAATAGGATAAGGTGCATAACAACTTTTTTTTTTTAAGCATAACTTGAATTGTAAATTGAAATGAAATGAGACTAAAGAGATATGAAAATATATTGTAAGTGGAAACTTCCCATAAAATTTGAGGGTAAAAGGACTTGAATTCTTTTCTTGGTGAAATTTTGAAATTCCTAATCTATTAGAGTAAAACTAAGCCAACATGTGTATAAATGTGCATAATTTGAGTTATAGGTTTCCTAATCACTAGGGACTAAAACCAAATGAAAGAGCATGTGTAAAACCTTCATCCCATGAGTTGTTGACTGCTATTAACATCGATCTCCCTTATGTTTAGGGGATAAGGATTATTAGACAAATTTGGCATATATATATACAAGGTTAGAATGACTAAGCTTGATTTAGGCTTATGGAACTAAATTACCATGTAGACATTGATGTGATTCTTATGATTTAATCTTTGTCCTTTTGATAGGGTATTGGTAGACATTCTTGTGAATTCTTGTTAATTTCATTGTTTTGTGATTTAATCTTCATATTTGACCATGATGAACTGTGTAGTAAAATAAATGTTTATCGTTTATGGGTTATCATTGTGGTTGTGAATTATGGTATTCTGATGTTGTAATTGCAATTCATTGACTTCCTTTTGGTTCGTCCCTAATTTATAAATTTTATTTGTAGGTTTTAAGCCATGTGTGATGGATTGTGAATGACTTAAGATTGTGTGCATTAAAGATCATATACTAACAAATGAAAGGATAAGTTAATGATATGCTAATATATGCTGAAGTTGAAGAGGCAATCAAAAGGGAAGTAGAGATGAAACCAAAACTCATGGGCAAGAAGTGGTTATAAATGCAAAGGAGCATCAAGCTCAGCCAATGTTCAAAATAATTTCAAGCTTAGACTTGTATGGTGATTGGATCATGCCATTGACAAAGGAAGTCCAAATTGAATTTTTTGAGGATCTTGGATTGAACATAATAATATTAACCCTTATTATGGTTGGTCTTTAAGAATCAACTAAATGAACCACTTGATTACACCCGAATTTGGATTTATCTATGTTATGGTGGATGTATTGACATTGTAATTCCAATATATATTTTTTATTTGGCATCAATTAGGTAAAATTACACAAATTCTGTCACAAATGAGATAACTTTTCTCTAGTTTTAGGAATAAAGGGCTCAAATTTTCAATTTGTGAGGAGCCACAAAAGTGAGTATAACATAAAATGAAAACTATTTAGTCAATTTGAATAGCTATCATCCTCTATACTTTCTATAGCCATCAACTATGAGGATAGTACAAAAACCAAGGAAAGATGCATCCAAAATAGTGAGCTAGTACAAACTAATTCAAATATTAGCATGAATATTATAGATATGCTAAATACATAAGGAACTAATACTATACCCATGTTTTTTCCATGCAAGTAAGAATATCAAATATGTTGATAAGTTTAGTTATAAATGCATATAATTAAGTCACTTTGCTGGCTATTTTGCAATTTTTATAATTTTAATAATGAATAACAATAGCTAATAGTACTTGTCTATTCACATGTTTTGAGGAACTTTTGGCGGATGCAACAAACTTATAAGCTTTGACCAAAACTTATAAGCTAAAATTAAAAGACTTATATGCTAAATTAGTGCTCTTAACTCCATTTTTCATAGCTGTATATTGTGTGAAATGACTTCTTGGACATGTCACTTTGTCCAATAGCTACAGGTAGTGCACTTTGACATGCTTCAATACGCTTGCACATGGAGACACATCGAATGCAAGCAAACTTATAAGCGTAAAGTAAACTCACAAGCTCAAACCCCTAGGGAGGTCATTTCACACGCTATATAACTGTCAAAGTAGTAGTTAAGAATTCCATTTCTGCATATAAATTTTGCTCACAACCTATAAGTTTGCTATGGGTTAGTAAAGGTTCCCCAAGAATATGAGTGTATAGTAAATCCCTGCAAGCATGTTTAACTATGAGAGTACACTTAGTATCTTTTAGGAAAATTTACATGCCCATGAGGTCATTTCACACGCTACAATTGTGTTAAAATGAGTTAAGAATTCCATTTTTGTATATAATTCTTTAAATTTTTGCATATAAGTTTCGCTCATAGCCTATAAATTTGCTCGGGTAAAATAGCTTCCCATAATGTGAGTGTATAGTAAATCCATGTGCAAGCATGATTGTTTCTAACATTATTTTGGGACAACCACTCTTGGCTCTTGCTATTTACTACAAAACTTGTAAATAGAAAATAATGACCAGCTAATTGACTTACCTACGTTCATTTTTCCTTCCTCTTTGTGCTATAGAAAGCGTAGAGGAAGGAAAGCACATCAAATTGAGTGAATATTTATCTTTTACATGTTGTGTTGTGTTTTGTGTCTCCTCTCAAAATAGTACTTGATCTTCTTTTATTTATTGATTAGACTCTATTTTATCTCTCATTGGTTTAATGAAAGATCATAATAGATTAAAAAAAAAAGTTAGAATTTTAGATGAATGGATCATATGGATCTACTAGATTGCTTATGTTGGAATTATTCTCATGGTGTTAGTGAATTTTGGATAAAGGACATTGTGTTGAGAATGAGATAGGTTGGAGCATAGAGGTTAATTATTTAGCTTCCTATGTATGTTGAAATGTTGAAATATCAATTTAAAAGGTTATGTCTTTTTTATGTAAATGCTAAAAGAAAAGAAGAAAAATCTGAATTTTTTATTTGCTTTCCAGGTCAGTTAGCTAAAGGACTTGAACAACGAATTAGGATGATAGAAACTTCATTGATAAGGTTTGTGATGATCTTGGATTCTGTTCAATTAAGAAACCATGAAGGCTATGCATAGTTCAACAAGTGAAAGATCTAATCAGAATTCTTCCATTTTCCTGGGATTTTGATAAGAGATATACATGATAGTTCTTACGACTTGTTAGTTTTCTCTTTACATATAATATTGTTAATTTAAGAGCTTTACGACACAATGTTGTGTTAGCCAATGCAAGTCTTCTAATGTGTGATCAAATATACTATTGGCTCTTTTTTATGTACCTATAATACATATTCATCAAAGTTTACTTAAGAAATTGTATTATTCAATTATTTAGCTTAACTAATTTCTGAATTTGTTAGCAACTTTAACGCATTCACATAACTCGGAACATCCAATAGTGAGAATTATACTTGTGTTTTATGATTGGGTAGGCCTACAACTTTCAAAATTTGGATTATTTTCAATAATATTTATGATAATTGATCTTTTAATATAAATGTCATAAACTCAACTCCAATTGAAGGAGAAAATAATTAATACATCTAAGAATAGGAAATTGTTAGTTAAAAATGCCAATTTAGCATATTAGTCTTTTAATTTTAGCTTATAAGTTTTAGTAAAAGCTTATAAGTTTTCTGCATTTTAGCCAAAAGGTTTTCAAAGCATGTCAAAGTGCACTATTCAACCTATTCAGACAAAGTGACATGTCCAAGAGGTCATTTCACATAGTATAGCTGTGAAAATATGAGTTAAACAGGTTAGCATATAAGTCTTTAATTTTAGCTTATAAATTTTGGTCCAAGCTTGTAAGTTTTCTATATCTTAACCAAAAGCTTCTCAAAGCATGTCAAAGTGCACTATTGTACCTATTAAAACAAAGTGACATATCCAAGATGTCATTTCACATAGTATATAGCTGAAAAATATGACAATTAAGACAATTTAGCATATAAGTCTTTTAATTTTAGCTTATAAGTTTTGGTCAAAGCTTATAAGTTTTCTGCATCTTAGGCAAAAGCTTCTCAAAGCATGTCAAAGTGCACTATTGTATCTATGAAGACAAAGTGACATATACAAGAGGTCATTTCACATATATATAGCTGAAAATATGGTAGTTAAGAACACCAATTTAGCATATAAGTCTTTTAATTTTAGCTTATAAGTTTTGGTCAAAGCTTATAAGTTTTTAGCATCTTAGCCAAAAACTTATCAAAGCATGTCAAAGTGCACTATCATACCTATTAAGACCAGTGACATGTCCAAGAGGTCATTTCACACAATATACAACTTAAAAATGGTAGTTAAGAACGCCACTTTAGCATATAAGTCTTTCAATTTTAGCTTATAAGTTTTGGTCAAGCTTATAAGTTTCCTGCATCTTTGCCAAAAGCTTCTCAAAGTTTGTGAATGGATAGTAAATCTATGTGTAAGCATGTTGAAGCATGTGAAAGTGCATAGTAATCTCATGTGAAATGTGCTGAAGTATTTCAAACTGCATTATCACTTTTTTGTAATAAAAATCTATTAGATTTATAAATAAAAAAAGAAAAGAAAATTTATTGATCGTAGAAAATGATTTCAATTTGTTGGTGATAAGAGGAGCAACAAAATTAAAAATTTAGGGGTTATTATCCTTATAATGCATTAGGGAACTATTTGTAAGATATTTGACAAATTAGAATGACATGCATAAGATACTACTTTAGTTGTTAGGTAAGGAACTTTTGCTTATAAGTTGTTCTCAATATGCTAGTAATTGTAGTATCCTGAGGTAAGTTGTTCATAATATGCCTTTACACGACAAAGTTTCTTGTGTAACATCATCATGAAGTAAATCTCAATGTAACTTATATTTTCAAATTAGTGTAAATCTCATGTAACTTATATTTTCAAATCTATATACATACAAATAGAGGCCTAATAAAACTTTTCCAAAATGATAGTCCAAACTATCAAAACATCTAGAAATAGTTTACATAAATAAAAAAACCTAGAAATAGTCTAAAACTATAGGGACAAAAAAATAGTCAATGTTTTTGACAATCAACAAAATGAAGGTAAGAGTATTGGAGAATATTCTTAGTCATCTCTAATTATTATGCAAACGAAGTCTAAATCTCCCATTATCAAATCCTTCATGCTCAGGCCCCCTTCTCCTTCAAGTTTATCACACAATAAAATCTTGAAAGGCTTATCATCCCATGTCCTTCCAAAGCTCTGATTTCATAAAGGAAGCTCCTTGTCAAAGTAAGCCAATTTGCATAATTATTTATGCTCATCTTGCAACAATGAAAATTAGATTTGAAATGTAATCTTAATTTGCTATTAAAAGAAAATGATTAAACATATTATATCATTTTCTATTTATATTACAGAATCTCATAATCATCTTATAGTTGATTAGATAACTATGACTAATATTGACATGCAACAAAGTATCCATTTAAGACAACTCAATTTCGAAATTCAACAGCAAAAAATTAGTTAGATGTGAATGAAATACAAATGCTAAATGAACACAATCTAGGCTATTTAGCTAAGAAGGCTATTGTGCTATCTTCATAACTAATTGCTAAGCCAAGCCAGAGAAAAATGAATTTCAATGATTTTATCACATGTCAATATTTTCATCATCCTTCATGCACTTCTTTTGCACTCCTGCAACTGTATTACTGAGTTAAGGGAAACTCAAAATTCAATATTTTAAGTAAGGTTTCATCTAGGACAAAAGTCAAATGAAAATATGTAATATCTTGAGATACACATGCTTATCAGACCACTAACTAAAAAGTACAGCATTTGAATACATATTTACAGCAACAAAGACTTAGACTGATTATCTAGAATTGACACTTAACAAAGAATGCTTGATACATGAGATTTTAAATCAATGATGCCCCAAAAAAAATCTAATGTGGTTGCTAGAATTGTCATGATTTTTGTATCAGATTCAATATCTACACAATGGACTTTTATTAATATTCATTTCAATTACTCATATATCAATAATCCTTAAGTGGGTGAAGTGAACTTATAAAGCTTGGTTGAGAAATAAGAGCTAAGCACACCCACCTATTTGAAGAGTTCCAGAGCTCATGAATTTTCAAAAGACTAACAAATTGGCATATGTAATTTTCCCATGATGAATAACTGATAAGAAAATGGGAGTATAGGACAATCGTTCCTCTAACAAGAACATTTCCTGAAAAGGTTTTACACAAATCCCCTAAGTTTCAACCAGTCATTTCCACCAACTAATGCGGTTGAGTCCAAAATAACTTACTTGAAACATTCCTTTAGTTTTGTTATGCAGTAGTACAAGTAATGATATTTCTATACTTACTTATCCCAAAGTAAAAGATAAATGAATCAGAATGTGCATATTATGAGAAAGCAAGGATATCTATAATAATCCCAATCAAGAGGACCAACTGCAATCTTGCTAAATTCAACTGCACTTGCTTCAATGCCAGCAAATATGTACCCATTGTTTTTGTCTATCAGCTTTACTAATTTCCCTACACTCTCTTTTTTCTTGAAAAATAAATCCCAATTTAGGATTCTGAACTTTGGCATGAATAGATTAAAAAAGGGCATATTTCATGTACCTGAATATCTAAGGTTGTAAAACTCACAAGACTGAAGTTTTCAATTACTTCACACAATTCATTTGTGAGTTTTTTGCAAATATAATAAAGATTACCATGCCAACCCCACACATAGAACCACAAACAATATGTTCATTTTGGAATGAAATTTTCAATTCTTCTATGTCCCAACACCCAGCACATAGATAGACACAATAATTATCACTCCTAACATAATACAATCAAATAAACTATTTCCAAAAACCCTAGAATAAAGGGTTCATCATCAATTATTTATGTATATACCAACCCAAATATCCAAATTTAGTCACAATTAACATAGTAATGCTTTAGTTAAAAATGCATAAAATCAGCACCTAAGTTTTGGACATAAGATTGAAATAAAACATTTTGCTTTGCTTACATCACTTTCCTCATGTTAACATTGGAATATACCAAACTAAGTATAAAGTTACATACTTAAGTATACATTCCTCTTATCCCTCCTATTGTAAGCTCCTTTCCACTAACATTTATCAATTTATTTACACAACCCTCCCTCCAATTTCAGATTCCCTTTTATCTTTTTCTTTCCCTCCCTTTGGGATGTCCCTCACCCACCACCTCCTCTAACTATACCTTCTTATTTATTCCTTCTTTGTTTCTTTTCTCTGTGCACCATTTCTCTTCAACCAAATAGTATCTTCTCAACATTCAACAAAAGAATATATAAACACAAACTAAAATTCAGCACTAACACAACACTATAGTAATTAACCACATTTTACCAATCGACCACCCACACCTAAAAAAATATTAAAATCGCTAAACCACATTATCAATTAAAATCACTTAACCTTAGTCATATGACAATAAAGAACACAAACAATATACACAATCACAAATCCCAACTCTCAACAACACCAACCAAAACCAAACTCACCTGTACTCTTGCACTCTTCGAGATAAGCAAAGCACAAATAACGTGAAGTGGACTGAAGAAGCCCGAAAAGAAGGAAGCAAAGACAAATGTTGTCATTGCTAAGAATGATGCGTTGGTTGAACTTTGCATCAGGAGAGACGGAATCGTGCCACAGCATAATGGCGCGAGGGTACGATAGAGTGATGGCGCGCATCTCTTGGAGTGATGCCTGACTCACTAAAGGTGATGAGTGACTGGCCAAGAGTGATGATTGAGTGAGGGATTTGAGTGATGAGTTCCTCAGGATTTGGGGTTTTGGTTGAGATATGAGTAAGTGAGTAAGTGAGTGAGGGGTTTGAAGGCTGAGGAGTATGATTGCTATGCGAGAGTTTTCCCTCATACGCAAAAGAGGGTCTACCATTGATCTTTTTTTAATGTCCAGGTGCACCCCATCATGTCTTTTGTCTTTTTGTTCCAGAGTGGCATACGGTGTGCATATGTTGTGGGTTTCTATTCTACATCTAGCATTTTCCTTTATAAAATCAATGATTAAGATTTGGTGTAACTTTGTTAGATTTACATTTGTGTGATTTGAACTCAACCCTGTGTGTGTGTGTGTGTGTGTGTGTAATATATATAATTATTATCATTCTATTTAACAAAAATCAAATTGGCTTAGTGGTTGGTGTGTGTACTCTCAACAATATTAAGGAATTCAAACTCCTCACTTGGAAGTTGAGAGTACACACACCAACCACTAAGCCAATTTGATTTTTGTTAAATAGTATGACAATAATTATATATATATACATATTTAATACCTTTTTATTTATGTATTTAATCAAATTCGATCCAACAGTTCAACTAGTGACCTCCTTGACCCAGTAACCCAATGGTGCGGCCAAGTCGATCACTGTCCGAAGTTTAATAAATATGGTTCTAATTATGCAAAAAAATCATGACTCTAAACCAATCAAATATTGATTGATTCTAATTTGTTTTGTCAAAACCAATCTAAACCAACTTGTTTACACCCTACATGGTTGGGGAAAGGTTTTGCTAGACCCACAAATAAATTTTTTTTGTCTTCCTTTGATGTTTTTTGTTGAACCAAACAAGGAAAGAGAGTAAAATCTTGACATTTTCTTTATTCCCTTTCTCTTTCCATTGTGTTTCTCTTTATCCAAATGGTACATTGAAATGGGTATTTGTCACGTCTTTTCTCTTTTAGGATTAAATGCATTTTACCCTTTATACATTAGGCCATGTGAATTTTAGACCCTGACTTTTTTAAATGTTCAATGCTACCCTTTATGATTTTCAAATAGTGCAAAACAGACCTTCTATTAGTGGGGACATCCATTGAAATCGTTAATTCACCATGTGCATGTCATATGAGGTAATTTTTGGATAGAAATGCCCTTGTAATTTTTTAAATTTCCTAACTCTAATCCCCTTCTAGAAATCGAAAAGCACCTAAGGCCAATCTGAAATCTAAAGAACACAAACATACACAAGCACCCTCCACCTCCACCCACACTTCAACCTTCATATCCAATCTCAAACTAGAAACCAACTTATGAGATAAGAGGCACAAAATAAACACAGTTAAGAAGTTTATGGTTCTATTTAGTTTTAGGGTTTTGGGTTGTAGAGAGAGAAGCACGGCAATGGCAAACAACAAAGTAAAGATCATGACGGCTCGGTGAACACGATGGCAAAAAGGCAACAAGTTCATGGTTATCAAGCGTGCAATAGAAAAGAGCTTGCAGAACCGTTTAGGATAGAGGATGGTGGGGTTGCTCATGATGGTGGTTGTGCACAATGATGAGGAGGAGATGCAACGATGATGACAGAGGAGGAGGAAAAAGACAAGGAGTTGGTTGCGTACGGCTTTACAATGGTCACGGGTGCCTCCTGAGGCTATGCAACTGATAGCATAGAGGTGCGGGGTTCTTGGTGATGGAAAGCTTCCCTATATTCTTCTCTTGATGTTTGCTCATGCTTTTCATCTTTTTTTTCTCTTTTGTTATTGATGAATGAAGAATGGGGTTTGGATTATGGTTTAGTGTTGTAATAGATCTATGTTTGGTTATGGTTTTGGAATAATTCTTCTTCTTTTTGAAAAAGATGAAGATAAGAGTTGTATGTCTACTTGGGGATTAAGGATGGGAAATTTTTAACAATGTAAAGGTAATTTTGTAAAAAAAATTACCTCACGTGATATGTCATAGTGAATTAACAATGTAAATGGATCTCCCCTTAATAAGAGATTTATTTTGCACTATTTGAAAACCATAAGGGGTTATGTTAGATGTTTTTAAAAGTCAATGTCTAAATTGTATATAACCTAAAATATGCAGGTAAAATATATTTAAACCTCTTTTCTATCTTGTTAATATTTCTTTTTAAAATATGTTTCTAGTGTATACTTCGTTTGTCTACTTGTAAGTGTTTTTTTAGGAATTTGTTTTTCAATATTATCTATTATTTGTGATTTTAAAAAGGCATTAATTATCTCTTTTTTTGGTATTTGTTCTTATACACATTCTCTCTCACATACAAATTTCTCATAATAGTTGTTACACAATTTTCTAAAAGGACAATTTTGTCAACATAAACTTTTTTTTATGTATTTGTACATTTTTAATAATTTGTTAATCTATGTGTGAAAACTTCAAAAGATAGTTAAAAATAGGTCAAGGGAGTAATATATATACACTAGTTTTTTGACATTTATAAATTTTTAAAAAAATTGATAAAAATTATATTATAAAATTGAATTGAATTATAATATATTTTGTATAATTTATAATGAAAATAATTTATCAAGGTTTTTTTTTAAGATAAATAATTTACCAAAATTTTACGTTTATATGTCAATATGTGTGTGTGTTTTATAACTTAGGACTAATTTTAATTTAGCATAAATTGATAGTAATCAAGTTGTAACTAAATTATTACCCAGTAATGTATATTTTTGTTATTACTCATGTAATATATGAATGCTTGCATTACCCATGAAACATATATATTTGTTATTAAAAAGTGAAAAAATTAGTGAAATTATAGATATATATATATATATATATATATATATATATATATATTTAATTTCAATTGGTGCTAAGATTATTATTATAATTTTTGTATTTATTATAAATAATAGATATGATTTTGTCACGACAAACTTGGAACGTGACCGATATGTGAGGAATCTCATCCTCATATAATCCTTCTGGGTGATGTGTCTCTAAATGCATAAAGTAGTATACTCTCATACTTAAAACATTATTTCATCCAAATCTTTACCCAAATAATCATTCAAAACCTAATATCCTAGTTTATAAAACTGAAATACTTTAATATACAAACTCTAAAAACCTCTTAGTCATGCTCTATAAATCTCAAATCCATACTTGAAATTAAACACATACATAAATATTTCTCACTATGAAATTAAATACATAATCTGAAAGTAAATGCATGGCTTAAATCTCCATATATCTCCTAGAGCATTCTACTCTAACATAACTCTAGTCTAAGCCTTCCTGAAGGTAAGACTCACTATTGGAAACAGCCACGTGTATAGAACTAGAGTTTGAACAACATCTCTACCTACAACTATGAGGAGGAAGGGAGAGGGTGCATCAATGGACTTAGTGAGTGAGTTCTCCCCATCACCCACATGGGACAACCAAGGAATATACATAATGTAATATACATGTAGAAATCATAAATCATTTTATAATTACATACTCAGCTATAAGGGAAAAACATCTGAATTCATGATTTCATAGAAGGCATATTTAAGTTCATAATCAAGCAAAAAGAATATGGCAACAACGGTCCTACCAGAGCACTCACATCTGGGTGTTATGTATTGTCATCCCCAGTATGAGCCCTTGGATAGAGAACCATGCTTCACCATCGTTCACATGTGAGAGTTCCCAAGGATCGTGGATGTTATGTATCGCCATCTCCACTTTGCTCTAATACCACTTTGTCACATCTAGAAGTTACGTATCACCGTCCCCAGTGTGACATCAACGAGTACCTAAGAAGGTCCTGAAGTTTTGCTATTCTATGTGGCCTTACAAGGTCCCGTAATTTGGATATCTAACTAGATTCCATCTCTACTCTATGATTGCCCCTAAGAATAACTTGGTACCAAGGTTAATGATCATTCTAAGTTGTTAACTCACTTATTCTTCTAGCTACTATCTAATCTCTAAATCATAAAAACTAATTATTTTCTCTAAACTCTGTTTCTGGGCTCTGCTATGAGTTTGAAAGCTATATTATATAAAACATAGTATTTGATTCAAATATTCTAAAAACTCTTAAAATCTCTTAAAGCTCTAAAACTGTGAAAGTCTGGATTTATACAACTTTAACAATCTGACATTAGCATAACTGTGGCTATGAAATCATGTCCAAGGGATCGCCACTTGTAGGCACCGTGATTTCAAGAGCCCATGGGATATGTATCTGCAGTTGTTATGAATAATCCTGAACTCCATATTTCTGAATATCATAAAAAACTAAATCTCTAAAGTTTTATTTCTCAAGCTAACATCTTTTCATAAACTTGGTAACTCTAATATTATACTTCAAAACCAAAAGGGTTCATAATCATAATAACTCTAAAATTATAATAACATTTCTATTCATAAAACTAAGTCATACTTTGTTCAATATTCTTGTCAAAATATCTTAACCGATTCTCTAAAAACATATTTTGAAATCTCAAGTCTTGAAGCATAGTGATGTCATAAACTCTTAAAATATATTTAATAAAATAGCACTTGTTAAATCATATATTCTTGCAATAAATCTCTTAAACTTTAGCATATAAAACATATCCATAACATACAATGTATCAAACATAATCATAATGGCAAGAAATAAGGTCATGAGCTTGAACCCACTCACCGTTTAGGGTCGAGAGTATGTGGACACCACCAACTTGACCTTAAGAGCTTGGAATGGCACTAACAACTACCATAGAACAACATAGATTCATACAAAATCTATGGGTATCTCCAAATAACCCTAGATCCACTCTAACAACATTGGGGGCAGTACCCCACTTGACAATAATGGAGGACAATAACAACCCAAACCATAGAACATGAAATGGAGAGGAAGAAGATAGCAAAACTAACAAATTAAAACTCTTTCCTTTGATCTTGGAAGGAGAAAGATTGGGGTTAGATTGAGAGAGAAAGGGTTGGAGGAGTGTTTGGAATGGAGGGGTTTTGATTTCTGAGAGAAAACCTGAGAATGAGGGTTTAAAAAAGGTTAGCTAGCTCACTTATCAAAACTTTTCGTTTTGTACTATGTTACATTGGGGTCCTCCCTGCGATTAAAGCTCGCTCCAGTGAGCCTGCTGAAAGCGGACACTTGCTGCATCAAACATAGATCGTTGAGTGAACTTTTGGCCCACCTACTCGCTGAAGTGAGCCTATTCTACGTAATTCGGTAAAACTTTCACTTGGCATGGTTTCTGCATCCAGGGCCTTCCTGGCTACACGGGTGGGTCTAGGGACCCTGGGCTGTCCTGGACTTGTCCAGGATACGTGTGCATGAGGTATTATGGATTTGTATACTAAGGAAATGATTATTTTTTGCATTTATGATAAAAATGTTTTACTCTATAGTCATTTACCATTTGTAATTAATTGAAGGGAGTTTGAGTTATAATTAAATCTCTCATATATGATATTAGAATAAATATCAGATGAAAATTATATCAATTAAGAATAATATGAAGAAATCGGTATCAAATAACATGATAATAACAAATTGACTTGAGTGGAATATCAACGGTTTTTTTGTTTAAAAATTAAATTACATATTAAATTTGAAGATTGAAGTTGATATTGAGATTGAGTTTAAACATATCAGATACATATAAAATATCTTTAGTTTATATGGTAATTATTAAATCATTTATTGAAAATCAAGAGAAAGAGAAATATTTAAGAATTAAATTAAAATGAAAAAAATATGATTAATGAAGGGACTGGAATTTTTGGGCGGGAAAATAAAAAAATATGGAATTAACACGTAGGATTTTCCACATACACACATATTTGAAATGAAGATATGATTTTCCAATGCTATAAAAGACATATATGATTTAATGATTAAGAATCATTTGACTAAAATGAAATAAAAAATTTAATATTTAATCCGCATATTTATAAATTTATAACTTACTGATTAATATGACAATTAATAGAAATAAGTCAAGATTTAATTAAAATAGCTGAAATCTTTCGTTTCAATTTCATCAAAATTGGTTAAAATAAAATTTGACTGAAATAGTATTAATTTGATTAAAACAAAATCAATCATTTAAATCAAAATCAATTTTATTTCACTTAATCAATTTTAATTTTATTTTAATTGATTTCTTTTAAAACCGTAATCAATTCTTTAAGTGATAATCATGTATATATGAAATATTTAAAATGAAATAAATAATAAAAATACTTAATCTGCGTATTTATAAATTTATAAATGATTGATATGATGATTATTAGCAATAAAAAATTAAGATTTAACTCTAAAATTTTATTAATTAAAAACAATTGATTTCGTTTCAATTTGACCAAAATAAATTCAAATATTTAACTGGTGAAAACAAAATTTCACTGTAAAAATATTAATTTGATTAAAACAAAATCAATCATTTAAATCAAAATTAATTTGTCTTCTTTTAATCAATTTTAATTATGTTTTAATTGATTTCATTTCAAACCATAATCAATTCTTTAAGTAATAAAAATAGTATTTAATCAATTCCATTAAATCAATGATTTCTTATCAATTAAAAAATATATAATTGTTTAATTGATTTGATTCTCTCTAAAATAAAATAAAATAAAACTTATTTAGAATTAAAATAATATTAACAACTAATTTCATTTTTAAATCAAGCTAGTATATAAGATTAGAAAGAAATATGTTTTGAATTTTTTAATTTGAAATGAAGATATGATATTCTAATGTTGTAAAGAAAGCATATAATACTAAAGATTGATAATCATTTAAAATAATTAGTGTGGCAATATTAAAACATGAATATAATATTAAGGATATGTTTAAAAATGGGCATATAATATAATTTTAAATAATATTAAATTTCAATAATGTAATTTTTAAAACTCATTTAACACAACATACTATCACTGATTAATTTCAAAGTAAAATCAATATAGTATTAAATACTAAGAAAAAATGAATAAATTCAAAAAAATTATACTAAAAAGAAACAATTAATCCAAAATCAAAATCATTTGAAGCAATGGAAACTATACGAATAAAAAAATCAAACAAAAAGGAAACAAAATGAAAACTTGATGTATGAAGAACAGTAAGATTCAAATTAAATAAAAGAAAAATAAAATTGAAGAAAATTAACAACAATTCAGTTGGCGAGCCTTAATACTACTGTAAAAGAAAAGAGGCAAACTCTAACCAAATGAAAGTTTACTGTCAAATTATTTTAAATTTGACTCTATCAATTGAATTGAAAGATACATCTATATATATATATATAACAACTATATAAAAAGAAAAAACAAAGAAAAATAAAAATAGAAGATTGATGAATATACCACAATGGTTTCACCAAATGGCTCCAAATAGCTCAGTAGACTTCACCTGAACAGGAAGAAATAAACAAAGAAGAGAAAAAATAAAGGAAATAACACAAATATGCATGTGTAGATAGGCTGTGGAATAAATGTTACATACGCTATAATTTATATGCAATGATCAAATATGTATATATGCTAAAATTAAGTGCATCAAATCTATCAAAAAAATTAAGTGCATCAAATCAATTAGAAAAAAGGAAAATTAAAAAAAGGTAATAATATTAGTTAGTATGACAATTATTGCAAGTTAATAATACAGATAGAGAAGCATTTAAGAATTAAAATAAAAAAGAATAAAAAAATGTTTTTAGCCAATGATAGATTAAGAATAAAATCATATATTAATTGAGATTTGAATCATATATTAATTTTGTTTAAAATAAATAATACAAAAATGTATAGAGATTGATTATATGTTAAGATATATATATATATATATGTGTGTGTGTGGTTTAAATATTGAAATCAAAATTAAAATTTGAAATGTAAATTAATATATCATAAAAGTGAAAATCATAAAAATGGAAATAGTAAGTACAATTAAAATCATGAATAAAAACAATCAAAATATATTTATTTATTCTTATATTGTAAATTGAATCAATTTATCTTGCAAGGATCTTACTTTTAATAATATATAAATTTAGAATAAAATCATATATTAATTGAGATTTGAATTATATATTAATTACTTGTTTCTGCACTTGTTCTTATACACATTCTCTATCACACACATACAAATTTCTCATACTAGTTATTACACAATTTTCTAAAAGGTCAATTTTGTCAACTTAATTTTTTTTTTTGTGTATTTGTACATTTTTAATAATTTGTTAATCTATGTGTCAAAACTTCAAAAAACAGTTAAAGAAGGGTCAAGGAAGTTTTATATATATATATATATATATATATATATATATATATATATATATCCTATTGCTTAAAATGGGTTTTTTTGGTCTCGTATCTTTTTTTTTTCAGTGTGATCTCTTATATTTCAAACTATTATGAATTTGGCCCCAAGTCATTGGTTTGTTAGATAACTAGCATCAAAAGATACCGTGACATGATCCACATGTGTGCCATGTCAGCATTGTTTGTGTTATACCAATATTTTCCATTAATTATTGACAGAAAAGTGACTTGAGACTAAATTAAAAATGATTTAAAAAATAAATGATCAAATTGATAAAAATAGAAGGTAAAAGACCAGATTGAAAAATTAAATAAAAGGTAAGAGAATGAAAAATATATTTTGGCAAATTTTTCATATTTTATAAAGATCATATTTTGAAATACTTGTGAGAGCTTAAAATTAAAATCACATGGACTAAAATATAATATTAAAAAAAGACCAAAAGTCAACTTTTTATTAGAGAATAAAATAAAAGTAACATATAATTATAGAGATAAAACTATATTTAAACACTAATTTCATTATAAATAATGATGTAAAAGTTAGCATGAGCAATTTCGTAAATCATAAAAGAGTACAACTGAACGATTTTTTAGACTTAAATGTGTATTTATTTTTTATAAAATAAGTTATTTTGATTTTAGTTCCTACAAAAGAAATTGTATGTTTTTTTTTCAAATGTTAAGTACTTTTCCCTGTCATCAACCAAAAAAAAGAGTCCAGAGCATGATGTGGATCAATGGATCAGCCACCAGTATTGACTACTAGCTTTTTCCTTAAATGTTTATCCCTGGACAAGTCAGCTTTTCCACAAGTCTGACAAGATTACATCCTTTTTCTGGAGTAATATTATTTGATCAACAAAAAAAGTGGTGTCCACCAGTATCACGTACAATTAAATGTGATAGATAGATAGAGTAAAGAGTATCATTATTATATCTAATAATAATGAAGTAAATATTTTAATGGGTATCTATTTTTTAGGTATTCAAATTTTTGTTTTTCCTCATGGGTTTTTTTTTGTCTACAATCCTCAGTAACATGACTCGGAGCATGTGAACCTCATAACATGCTCCGCTTTTTTTTTTTTCCCTTGATCCATAAGATTATTGGATAGTTATGTGTTGAATTGCTGGTTTATAGAAAATTCAATATATTTAAGGTCGCGTTACAATTTGCCAGGTATTTTCTTTCTACCTTTTTAATGTTTCGTACAAATCATGTGTTGATATATGGAGAATTTAATTTATTTACTAAATTCTCCAAAGATTATTTAGCACATAATTTCACCGTAAATAATGATACCAAAAAATGGGGAAAAAAAAAAAAAAAAGATGCACAGAATTTCAGTTTCCCCTAGGAGTGCATTTGAATTGACTTTTGAAAAAAAATACCTTTTTTTACTTAATTTTTTTTAGTAAAGCTTTTGTTTTTTAGAAAAAAGTTATTTCGTATTTGGATAATAATTTGACAAGTGATTTTAATTATTGAAATACGTTTGGATAAACAAAAATAAAAATAACTTTTTTTAGACCAAATTACTTAAAAGAATAAGAATAAAAATTCAACAATATAAAAGTACTAATGACACATTTGTTGGTAACTGATCCCTTGTACTATTTCTTAATTCTTTCATTATTCTTGCGTCTTGTTAAGTTAGTTCCTTCCAACTTGAGTGTCATGTAGGTAGAAGAGGAAATTGTAATTCTAGTCTTTGCAGTGTTTCTATAAAAATTTTACTATTGTGGCCAGCACCTTTAGGCCATGCAATACAATCTTCAAAATGATGTCAATGTCATTCATCCTGACTAATATGATTATGAGTATCTCTAAATAAAATAAATGAAAGTGAATATATCATGAAAAAAATAATGAAGCCCGAATAGAGTTGGAGTGTAAGCTTATCAAAGGGGTGTGTGTGTAACTATGGGGGATGAGAGGGGTGCGCGTGATTGCGAGGACTAGGAAGGAATAAGTCTTTTTAATGGTTTAGCAAGTGATATAGTTGTAATTACAAGTAATAGTAAGATATAGTTTTGGAATGTAATTTTATTAAAAATTATTTCTGCTTCTACCTTTTTTTGAAGCTGGTATTAATAACTTAAAAAGTGTGGTTCTATCACTTTTTTTTTAATTTGAAGTGTTTTATTTAAAAAGCCAATCCAAACACCTAAAAAATACATAGAAGTACATTTTTAAAAAGATAAAATGTTTTTTTTATTTTAGAATAAAAAACTAATCCAAACGCAATCTAAATATAATGGTTGATGTATTCTCAAAAATTAACATATAGTTTCAAATATATATGTTACGATAAAGTATAATAGATTGGATATACTTGTTATCTAGCGTGCTCGAAGAAGCATGACTATCATCCTCCTCCATGCTCCGATCTCCATGCCCTAGAAGTCGTGAGGTACCCGCAGGACTCTGACACTCAAGTCAAAAAGTGCTCATAAGCCACAATAGAATAGGAAATAATGCATACTTTTTTAGGGTTTCCCTTTGCCTTAAATAGAGATAAGAGAGGTAATGTGCCCTATGCCACTAATCAGCAATGGGTTCATACATTGTGCCCATAATAATATTAGAGGGCAAGACTTGTGAGCATGGCATGGTCTCAACATGTGTGATGAACGATTTTTCCCACAAATTTAAGATATTGGGCAAAGGTATTTCCTCAACTAAAGCCTATGGTAGGCTTGAAGTATAAACAATTTAGAAGACTGGGAATATAAATCATTGAACTCTGAGCTTTTGGTTAAAGATGTTTTAATATCATGTTAATAATCATCTCTCTCAAAAATTTAAACTACCTGACAAAGGCAAATGAATCCTTTTATATTCTAACAATAAAATCATGGGTAAACACACTCCCTTGAGATTTGTGGAAATGCATTCACATCTTTATTGTCCACCTAACACTCACACCCCTCCTTGTCAAATTTTAAACATTTTTATTAATTTTCACTCATTCAAGAACACTTAATAAACTTAATAAGTGACATTTTTATGATATAAATTGTTTTTAATTAATAAAATTATAAAAAATACATGTACCTCTCTATTAAGTTTAAGGTATTTTTATAATTTTATTAATTAAAAATAGTTACTATCATAAAAATGTCATTCTTTTAAGTTTATTATCAGTGTCATGTGATGATGAGTGAAACTGGATAAAATGGCTAAAATTTGACAAATAGGTGTAAGTATTAGGTAGATAAATAGAGGACGTTAGCGCATTTTCACAATTTTCTAAGGTTATAATAATTTACCCTAAAATCATTCTATACGCATCCCTTTAACTATTGTCTTGCGTAAGTATGAGCAAACAGCACAGGGTCAACGCGTGTTGTTCCATTTTGTTCACAATTCATCAATACTGTGCAACAAAATCCATCAATCTTATTCGAATTTTGGGTTGACTGAGACACCATGGCTTTGGAACTTGTTGGTGGAGCTTTTCTAGGAGCTGTGTTTAATGTATTGCTTGATAAAATAGCTTCCCCGGAGGTAGTGAACTTCTTGAAGGGAAGAAACTAAATGACAGGTTGCTGAAGAAGTTGAAGCTGATTTTGCTGTCAGTTCAGGGAGTTCTTGATGATGCAGAGGGAAAGCAAATTACAAATCCAGCAGTAAAGGAATGGCTAGATGAACTTAAAGATGCCGCATATGAAGCTGATGATATATTGGATGAGATATATACAAGAGCTAAATATGACGCTTCTGAGGTAAGAAACTTTGACACTATTTCTTGGAGCTCATATGAGAAAGGACTAAAAGAGAACATGGAGGAGATCATTGATAAGTTAGATTTCATTGCAAAACAGAAAGATGTCCTTGGTCTAATAGGGGGTGTAGGAGTCAAACTCACACAAAAAACTCCCACAACATCTTTAGTTGAAGGGTCTAACGTATATGGAAGAGATGATGATAAAGAGGCCATGATCAAGCTGTTATTTGATGTTGATAGTGATGGTAACAAGATAGGGGTGATTCCCATAGTAGGCATGGCTGGAATTGGAAAGACGACCTTAGCTCAACTTGTTTACAATGATGATAGAGTAGAGGATATTTTCGATCTGAAAGTTTGGGTTTGTATTTCTGAGGAATTTGACATTTTTAAGATCACAGAAACAGTTTTGGAGATTCTTAATATGTGCAATTACGGAATTAGAGATCTAAATTCACTTCAAGTTGAACTAAAGAAGAGGCTAATGGGGAAGAAGTGTTTATTTGTTTTAGATGATGTGTGGAACGAAAACTACGATGATTGGGACATGTTGAGGAATCTTTTTCAATATGGCGCTCAAGGGAGTAAGATCATTGTAACCACACGAAGTGAGCGTGTAGCATCAATCATGCAAACTATTCCATCGTATCACTTGGGATATTTATCAGATGAAGATTGTTGGACGTTGTTTGCAAAGCATGCATTTGACTACAGAAACTCTGGTACCAAGCCAATTTTGGAAGAAATGGGTAAAAAGATTGCTAAAAAATGTAAGGGATTGCCACTTGCAGCGAAAACATTGGAGGCCTCTTGCGCTCAAAATCTAATGTCAAAGAATGGGACAACATATTGAATAGCGGCATATGGGAGTTGTCTGATAGAAAGAGCAATATTCTTCCAGCTTTGAGATTAAGTTATTATTATCTCCCTTCACATTTAAAGCGATGCTTTGCTTATTGTTCAATATTCCCTAAAGGCTATGAATTTGACAAGGAGGAGTTGATATTGCTATGGATGGCAGAGAATTTACTACAAGAACCAAAAAGAACCAGCAGACCAGAAGAAGTTGGAGATGAATACTTTCATGAATTGGTATCGAGGTCATTTTTCCAGCAATCAAGACATAATGGGTCTCTCTTTGTGATGCATGATCTTATCAATGATCTAGCTCAATATGTATCCGGAAAATTTTGCATCAGATTGGAGAACAACTCAAATGAAGATGCAGAGAGAAGAACTCGCCATCTGTCACAAATTATTGCATGCAGATATCCCTCTATAAACTTTGAGGCCTTCCACAAAGCAAATGCTCTGCGCACCTTTTTGCAACTTAGTTTGGTAGATCCACCAATATGCCTTTTTAACACGGTGCCTTGTGATCTATTGGCGAAGTCAGGGTGTTTGAGGGTGTTATCTTTGGTGGGTGCCCGTGGTAGTGTCAATGAGCTGCTCCTCTTCATTGGCAAACTAAGACATCTAAGATACCTGGATGTGTCTCAAACCCAAATAAAGAAGTTGCCTGATTCCATCTGTACTTTATGCAACTTACAAACACTGAAGGCAGCAGGATGTCCTAACTTCACAGAATTGCCAAGAAATATGCACCATCTTGTAAATTTAAGACACCTTGACATCACAGGTGCTCGCTTAGAAGGGATGCCATTGCACATGAGCAAACTGAGCAGCCTCCAAAAGTTGAGCAATTTTGTTGTGGGCAAAGACGCGCTTCTTCTATTGGCGAATTGGGAGAACTATCAGATCTGCATGGTTCTTTGCAGATCCAAATATAAAACATGTGGTTGATCCTAAAGATGCTATGAAGGCAAGCTTCAAGGACAAGAAAAATCTTGACAAGTTGGTTTTCGACTGGGGAAGGGCTGCTGATACAGACAACTCTCAGCATGAAAAAAACATACTTGACAAACTGCAGCCTCATACGAACTTGGAAGCGCTTGAAATCGTGCACTACACAGGTACTCAGTTTCCAACTTGGTTGGGATATCGTTCATTCTTCCGCCTTGTTTGTCTGTCACTTAAACATTGTAAATACTGCCACATATTGCCACCACTTGGGCAGCTTCCTTCTCTGAAGGAACTTCATATTTCAAAGTTTCAGGAGCTAGTTAGCATTGGACCCGAATTCTATGGAGTTGGTGGTTATGCAGGGAATCAGCATTTTCCTTCACTTGAAATTCTTACATTTTACAGTATGCCAGCATGGGAGAAATGGATTCATGAAGTTGACCATGAAGGCTGCACATCCTTCCCTTGTCTTAGAGAGCTTCATCTGGAGGAATGTCCCATACTATCTAGCGATTTGCCTATTTCTCTTCCATCTCTTACAAATCTTACCATGAGATACTGTAACCAGCTTGCCACTTCACTTCCAAGAGCTCCCTCTATGCATACATTACATATTGACAACTGTTGGAAAGTAGAAATCCTAGAACAACTGAATGGGCACCACCATTCACTTGAATCACTAGAGATACACAATAGTTGCCACTCTCTCAAGTCTTTCCCACTGGATTTCTTCCCAATCTTAAGTCTCTGGTCATCTGGGTGTGAAAATCTTGAATATCTAACTGCTTCAGTACCACAAAGGGAGGGACCACTTGAGCCCCTCACTTCTCTCAACTCATTGTGCATATGGAGATGTCCCAATTTTGTAACTTTTCCTGAAGGAGGATTGCCTGCACCCAACCTTGCTTCTCTGAAGGTCCGCTACTGCAACAAGTTAAGGTCACTTCCTGAAGGGATGCATAGTCTTCTTCCAAGTTTAAAGGAACTCCAAGTATGGAGTTGTCCGGAAATTGAGTCGCTTCCTAATGGGCGTTTGCCCATTAATTTGAAATCACTCAAGATAAGGGATTGCGACAAGCTCATTTCACACCGGCTGGATTGGAATATGTCATGTCTGAACTCTCTTGAGCACTTCTCTGTTGAAGGCAAGTGTGAAGATGTTGAGTCCTTTCCTGAGGAAGGTTTGCTGCCTTCCACTCTAACCCAACTAGAGATTCAGGGTTTATTGAACCTCAAAACTTTGGACATTAAGGGGCTTCAACACCTCACCTCTCTCAAGAAACTGCAAATCCTTGATTGTTGCAAGCTTGAGTCAATAGGAGAAGACGGAACTTTGCCTTTGTCTGCAGTTGATCTTGATGTCTGGAAGTGTCCTTTACTGCAAGAACAGTGGGAGAGGGAGAACAAGCCCAAGATTTCTGACAACAATGGCATTTGGATCTGTGACCAATACATTGAAGTGGATATGCAGCATGACTTGTAAACAAGCAGTACTTGGTGAGTATATTGCTTTCTTGGGTACTTCTTATTTGATACATTACTTGACCAACACAGCTGCTTGCTTCATACATTTTTATAAGGTATGTTTTGCTTTTTCAGGTGTTAGTTAGATCAGAGACACAGTGGGGGCACCGAGAGAGTTTGTCCAGTTCCAAGTAAACACATACTTCATGATCTACTTAAATTAGTAATTGGCATCTTTAAGTTGCCTTTTTCCTAGTCAATTTATAAGGTTTGTATATTATGTTCCCATGACTACATATTTTAAGAGCATGATTGGTCAATTATACAAATGAAAGAGAAGTAAAAACTAACAATGCAAGTTTTCCTTCTCTTTAATTTTTTTTTTCCAAATAAAATAATTTACAATTTTCTGCTATTCATTCCTTCATTCTATTCTTCACAAACTGCATGCACTCGTGTGTGCTGTGTTCAAGAGAATTGACAGAAATAACACATTTTTAAAGTTTGAATCATGCTACAAATGTGGGTATATCAGCATGAATTCAATTCACTGGAAACTTAGGCAACATATATTTGTTAGTCAACCAGCACTTTTCTCGGTGCCAAAATATAGATTATGGAATTATGAGCTTAGAACACATGGCCTAAACCCAAAACAAATGGCTTAAAAGATTACAGATTAGCAGGTGGTACCCCTGGCCTAAATTGGTAAAATCCAAAACCACATGCAAATAATTCTCATTAAAGCGCCAGGTCACTGCATCGATTGTGGTCAAACTTCAATGTATTTGAAGCCTGTGAGAAGATAGTGAAGTAGTGTCTCTAACAGACCCAAGTTCGCTATGGTTAACTAAAATCTTGCCAACATGACTCTTTAACTCTCTCGAATGGCTCGTATGGGTCTTTTAGTTTAATAAGATACAAGAATGGAACTCATCCAAGGTTACCGTCTAGGCCAATTAACATGGATTCATTTCATCTTCTGGATTAAACCATGAGCATCACTTGATGAGGAAGATAAATCAGATTTCTCAAATTACAGATTATTTCATGGTGATCCACAAACTAAGAACATAGTATTTATATTAGGTGTTCCTCGGTATTTATATTGAGTGTTCCTTTATCCATATAGCCGACCCTACTTAATGGGACAAAACTGAATTGGTGTTCCTTAACTATCGATAAAGACTGAAAAATACAAAATTGCCATTTTTTCTGTTGGCTTAAATTAGTCCTAGTTTCAAAGAACTAGGAATGGCTATTTCCAATCAACAAACATGGAAACCTGAATGTCAAAAGGTACAACACAAACATTCCAAAACTGGTTCTAACTTGGCTACCACCAAGAAAAACTGGCTACTATAACGATCTTAGCTGGCTGTGGCACTTTGAGAATTCTACTGCAGAGAAAAAAGTTGTGCAGGCCAACTGCGCCTCCGACCATCAGGACTAACACCAACAGCTTCTAAGGAAATGTCAATGCTACGATGCTCTGTTGCACGAACAATGCTGACACGCAAATCAATCTGCACAGCAGGATAGACATCAGTGCCAATTGCTGCCAGTTTACCTTGGTTTTCTTGTCCAAACCCAATGGCAATGGGTTCCCGAAAGGTTAGGATTGTTTGCGACCAATGTGTTTTTGGTGTGTAAGGAGACGTGGATAACACAGCCGGTGTTTCCCGGCAGAATCTGCTTGTAAATCCAGTTTCAAACCACAGGACAACTCCATAACACCGGCAGCTTGTTTTAGAATCTGAGTGTGTTTCTCTGTTTTCTGAAACACTTGATTTTGGTACCAAAGTTGCGGTTGCAGTGAAATCCACTTCATTAGGATTCATGGTTGCCAAATCAAAGGTCTGGTGCGGAAAAGAAAATTGCATTTCAACAATATACAAAAAATCCTGGAAAATTACCCCTTCCACCCAAAAACATATTTTGCTTTATCTGCTATTTATATAGAAACAACGTGACTGGAAAGCAAGTATGTAAACCTATTAATAGGATATGCTTAGACCATGCATGTAAGAAAAGAGTCAAAATAAGTAAAGTATCTAGAAATGCTTGATAGCTTGATACTAGTGATTTTCATTTGCAAACATGCACACATAGGAACACATAGGAACAAAAACTAGATTTGGCCTTCTTTATAGGGGCAGGCATGGAAAGGGGAATAAACAGGAAAACTTGACCAGGATGTTGCTTTCTGAAAGACCTAGGAAACAGTTCCGGTTAAAAAATATTCATTTTTACCATTTACCACCAAGAAGAAATCACCATAAGCAAATTAAATATTGAAAATGTTTGATCTTGACACAAATACGTGCAGTTCAAGTAAGATTATAATAAGCAAGCAAGATCCTTAAGGTAATTGCAAAATTATAGAAAACTCGATTACCAGAAAAAAGGATAAAGAATTCACCAACTAATGTCTCATTAAACATCCCCATATGCAAAATGCACCTACCTGAAGAATAGCAGAGCTAGTAACTAAATCTTGATAGTCAACAACATCCACTATAGGAATTCGGGCAGCATCTTTGACAAGCTCCTTCCCAATGCAAGACATGTCAAATTCACATACATTTTCCCAAAATGGAAGACTTGTGCCACCTTTTCCAAATCCTGCAACAAACTAGAAGGGAAACTGGAATAAATAATTATTAATTATTAATACAAAACATATAAACTCAAAGTACATACTACAGACAACCCCTCAACAAAATATTTTGAAAACTTTTAACAGCTGACGGGGCCAGAAACTCACAATAGTTGCTGTGTCGGGAAGAATCGCACCTCCAGTTTTCAACCACTGGTCCCGTGCATAGAGCACTGAATCAAGCATGGATTCAGCAGGCAATATCCCATCCATTCACTTAACAATACATCAACACTGTGAGGTTGAAGTCCAACAGTTTTATCAACCTCTTCAACCATACCATGAATCACTTCTACCCCACCCTTTTGGAGGCCATTCTCTCCACTTTGGCTTTGATCCAGCCAGAGACCATTATCTTTTGCAACCTGAACAAGAAATTTCAAAGAACTAGAGATGTAGTTAAGAAGGTATTATTAGAAACTACCATACAGGAAATCTATACCTGAGTTGCCACTGCTGCCATCTTGGCACTAGCCTCAACTGCAATCACCCTTGAAGCCCCCGCTTTGAAGCTGCAAATAGGCTAAAGAAAAAACAAAACCAAAGTATGTCACAAATTTACAGAAGACTGAGCCAGCAGCCATCAAATATGGTACAAGACTATATAGCCCCCAATGTATAATTTAAAAACAGAGATTAACATTATGAATATGCACCAAATAACTGCCCAGGGCAACGAAATCAGTACTTCAAAAAAATGTACAAACAAAAGCAGCCCACCTGATAATTTATCAAATTGAGGCCGTATATGGAATAGGACTCATGGCTTCTAAGACTGCCATGCAATAAGTCTAGATTTCATTTCTCAATCATAGAAAAATATAAAAGACGGCCATGAAGAAAAACAGTATATAAAAGCTTAAATATGATTGGTTTCAGCATTTGAGTACTTCAATGAGAAACTAATTATGTATATAGCTAGGTACTCATTATCCTTACAACCAAGGCTGCCAAGCATACCTCAATCAACTTTAAATATAAACTGACAGAAAGCTTCAATGGGAAGCAAAATGTTTCATGTCATGTGAAAGAAAACCAGAATGCTATACCTCTTTCAGGAAACTTTATCCATAAAACAGTTCTTCAATACATTTCAAACAAAGTAATTTAGCAGATTCCAGAAGACCATAATAGAGCCCAATAAAATATCCCAAGAACATGTGATGACTTAAGCAAGTAAACCCTATTGGGAACCACCAGAAATAGAACATTAATTTTATTAAAAAATTCTGTAAAATAGACCAGTTTAATTATGTAACTACAGAAGAAGAGAACAAAACTAGAAAACATAGAGATACTGAAGAATTTCAGGGTCTGCCAACACCCGAGAGAGCCCCAAAACCTTCACTCAATTTCTGGATGTCTTCCTCTTCTCCTCTTCACTTTTAATCATTTTTTTCCGAACCTAACTCACACATCACTCCTCTAATTGAATACCCCATGACCTCTCCTTTTCCGCTACAGCCACATCAACATCTTGTTATGTTGCAGCCCATACACAAACATTCTCAATATCCCATCCTGTCCTAATTATACCCACAGCTAGTCTGGATCAACCAATGCATGAAAAGTAATATTAACTCATTGAGTGTGATATCTTTTACAATAAAAAGGAAATACATAAGAAAGTTACACGGTCAAAGAAGATGAGAGGATGAATTCCCCTCTTGAACAATTATCTGTTTGTAGCATTTTTGTTTCTTTTTCAAATAGAATAGAATAAATGAGCATTCTATGACATAATAATATAAATAAAATAGTATTCATCATGACCTCACTTGGTCAAAGTAAATTATCCTTCCACCACTTTTTGTATCAGATTGCATCATTCGATAAATAGAAACTCTATGAAAGGTATAATCAAGGATATTACTAAATAGCAGATACTATCTGTTGCATAATGGATATTTCTAACCTGAGGATGCCAGTTCCACAACCTACATCCATAACTACAGCACCATTTAGGAGAGAGGGATTTTTCAAAATTGCTTGGCCATAAGCATCCATTCTCACCTACATGAAGAAAGGTACCACATTTATAAAATCATGATAGCATGGCAAAAGAGCTTCAATTTTTCAATTTAAGATATACAACAATTTTCTTAAACCTGAAGCCAACAAATGTGAAGCACAACTTATACCTTATCACTTAACATCTCACGATGGATGCAATATGAACTGTAAGACCCAAAATAACTTTCATTAACCTTCTTAATTTGCTTTGCAGTGTGATTTTGAATTAGCCATCAAATGCGCTTCTTCTGGAGCCTTATCAACTGATAAAACATATGCTCTGGAGTCCTTACCATTAATATGTTCCTTGTCTGAAAACTAGCCCTGTTCAAATGATCATCAGGAACAGATGCGGTCGCACTGCTACAAGCATCATATACATTGTCAATAACAACAACCTTTTTCAAATCATTTTGATCATCACCAAGAGTCTCAACAGATTTATTCAAATCCCTCATAAGATCTTCATCAATTGTTGTAGTTTGCTCATCCTCCCTTTCTTCACAATCAACAAAACTGTACAAGAGGGAATCGTCTAGCATGAAAGGTTTTAAATATCTATCATCATCCCACAAAGTCTTCACATCATCTAAATCAATTACATCATGCAAATGATTCTGCAAGTCTTGGGTGGACTCACATGTCAATCCACAACTCCAACATCTGTTGTATGCCACCTGGTAAGAGCAGAAGAAACCAACAGTTGGCAAGATATACAAGTAAACTTACATGCTAACAGTTTCTTGTAATTTGATGTATAGTTCATATATTAGCATTCTGCCCAACCACAATATTCAAAATGATTGATTAACATCAAAGCATTGTTTAGATAAAGCTAGAAACTAGAAAAATATAGAATCAACAACAATAATAATGCCCTTTTCCCATTAGGTGGTATCGGCTACATAGATCAAACAACATCATTACATCTTATCAAAAACCATGTCTATAGACAAGAAACCATTTCATTCAGAAAATAAAAAATCAGTTTTTTTTATTTTATCTTTCTCGAATCATCTCAGCATCCAATCATGAATATTCAAATGTTTAGGGTGCGATTGTTCCAGATTTAAAAAATAATAATTTTGAAGCTTAAATTTTATATTTAATTAAAAAAGCTGAAAAATTGTTTTTTACCGAGAGCTACTCTTTTTAGCTTCTACAAAGAAAAGTTAAAAACTGATTTTTTTTCATAATTTTTTAAAAATTATCCAAATATATGAAAGTTGATTTTTTTTTTTTTAATTTTGAGCCAAAATAAGCTCGGCCAAACGCACCCTGATCTCTGTTTTCATTTACTAAGTTACCCATTTTCAGGATTTTGGAAAAAAAAAACAACACAATATTATTTTGTACTTTTATTTCCTGTTTTCTATATTTTCTTATACAAAATTATAAAATTAAAAACAAAAAAAAAGGACATGAAACGAAAACCAATCAGACCCTTAAAATAATTAAAATACAAGAAAAAGAAAAAGAACTGGGAACTGGCAATGAACCTGGGAGCGGATGTAGTTAATAAGCTTAAAGGACGCATAGAAATCCAAGCTAAGAGCTTTGCGAATGGCATGGAAATCGAAGTGGTGAGAGGAAGCGCAATGCTCGAAGAGTGAATCGCAGGAACCGTACTTGGAATCGCAGAGGAGACAGACGAGTTCCAGTTGTGGCTCTCCTTCCTCGTCCTCGTCTCCTTCCCAGTCGTCCCAGCCTTCGTTCTCATCTTCTTCTTCTTCACTTTCTTGTTTGTTTTCTTGTTCAAGTTTGGAAGGCTCTTCCTCTTCCTTGTGCTTAGCGTCGGAAACCATGAGTGGCATGACCCAAAAAATGTTACTTACTTGGCAGTATATCCAGCTTAAACCCTTTTGGAAAACCCTAAAATATCGATTGAGAAAACACGGCGACTCACTAGCATAGTCATCAAATGGTGATCCGTTGATATTCACCGTGAATTCGAGAATATAATACTATTACTCAATGAAAAATAGTTTTGTTTTTTATTTTTAAATCAATAGTCTAACCAAGTGTTAAAAACAATAGAAGAGGGAAAGCAATTGGGATTTGTCTAGCAGCGAGAAGTTTGAGTAATATGTATAAAATTATGATTTAAATCTTAGTGATTAATATAATTTTAAAAATATAAAACTAAAAATACTTTAGAGGTTCATAATTCACTAAATATTTAATTAATTTTCTATAATTTAAAAATTTATAGTCAAGTCACTATATTATACAAAAAAAACTTTCTATTAAGTCTTTGTAATTTAAAAATTTATAATTAAGTTCTATATTGGATAAAAGTTTCCAATCAAGCCCTCATATTATACAAAACTATAGGGACTTAGATCACAAAATTTTGAAGCTAATAGGAGTTAATTGAAATTTTTTTTTATAGTATAGGGATTTGATCATAAATTATTAAATTATAAGATTTTGATTGAAAATTTTGGCAAAAGATAGGGATTAAATTACAAAATTTTAAACTAAACGAACTTAACTGAAAATTGGATAATACTATGCCTACTGATCAAATGGTATCATATCAAGAGCAAGAAAACAAGGTATGGGCCTTCAGAAGTAAATTAGAAAGACGCTTAACACAAAGATATCAAGAAAGCTTGAGAACAACTGCTGCATAATCTTCAATCATCATGATCGCAAATCTTTCATCTTCATAAAAATTGGATTGCAGACTAGAAGATCAAGAGTCGTTAGAAATTTATTCGCACTTCAGGCTCACTTCATTGGCTGAACGTTTTGGAAAAGGAGAGAAATTTGAATTTCTGAAATTCAAATGTAAAGTCAAACCAAATTTCAAATTAGTGGGTCATCTCTTCTGCCAATTTGATCAATCAACTCACCTCTAGAAGAAAGAATTAGAAACCACGTTCAAATAAAGAGTGTTTCATATCAGAAACCTCTATCTAGCAACAGGATCTGCAAAAGCTCCAAACAGATAAGCTACTATTCTAGACCCTTTTCCAAGATACAAAAGGATGATCAACACGTATCACTTGGAAATCTAATTAGGAACGTCATAAGGAAGACCATCTTTAATAGAGATGTTGTGTTCAAAAGAAAGGGATTTACCTGACACAGAGAGGAAACCCTGCAAAATTCCTTATCCAGGAAGATTCATCACATCATCATGTAATCAGATTCCTTACTTGTAAAAATCTTCTTTCACGTTCTTCAATTGTTGTATATTCTTCCTATAAAAAGTTGTGGAAAGAAGTCATTCATGTTATCATAAGTTATTCATGTACATTTTAAGGAAACTTGAGTGTAGGTTTGTAATACCTGGTGTACAGGTGTCAGGATTTGGTTCATTCAGCCTCAAGGTCCTCTGGAACCACCGAGAACTTAAGTTTGTGAGTGTAGACCCTACATCTCCTTGGAAGGCTATATGATAGAACCATATTCTTGGGATCAAAAGTTTTGGTAATTGTTTCTAGAGGGAAAATAAGTTGAAGATTGATTTTTAATGAATTTTATGAAACTCTTAAACATTTCGTTTTTAGTTCACAAGTTTAGAAATCTCTAAAAATTCCTGGATTTAACTAAAACCCAAAATTTGTATTTTGAGTTGTTAGGATTTTGATTTTTTTGATATTTTATTTGAATTCAAATGTGGTATTTCCTTATTTACATTTAGTTTTAAAGTTAACAGTTAGGATGTGAATAAGTGAAGTGAGTATTAGAGCTAGATGCCATATGACAGAAAAAATGTTGAGATTGGAGTTGTTGTCACCGCTATAATGGTCACCATAAATGCATTTCACGTATTTCATTGGTCTGAGAACCGTGATAGCCATAAGTGCATAGTGGAAGGACGCACGTGGCCTTACCGTTATAGGTCCGTCCCCGCCGTGTGCAGGATGAAATGGTGTCGCTCCACTTGTTAAGAGCCCCTAACACTATAAACCCTTTCTCACTCTCTTCCTCCCTATTTTCTCGCGACCTAAACCCTTCCCTCCCCATTTTCATCCTTTTCTCTCATTCTCTTCAATCTAACTCCCCAAATCATCAAAGGTATGTTTATGTTGATAGATTTTGGTCTTTTTTCTTAACATTCTTTCATATTCTTAGGTTTGAGCTGTTATTGTTCCCCATTATTGTCAAGTGGGGGTGCTCCCCAATGTTGTCAAAGTTGTTTTAGAGTAATTTAGGAGCACCAATAGGTTTCTTGTGAGTTTTATGGCTGTAATGACAGCACTTGACCATCCCTCCTCCCCGAAGTCCTAGTGGTGTTGGTGCTTCCCGTTCCATCCCTCCAGGTGAGTGGATTTGATTTGGTGACCTTAGTTTGGTCATTATATTATTATTTTATTGCATTACTGAGTATTTAGAGACTTGAGAAATGGATTTTCACATTATATGATTTTATATAAAAATATGTTTTAGCTAGAAATGCTCCATTTGAATTTATACATGAAAATTATGATTTTAGAAAATACATGGGACCATATTTGCTCTATAATGGTATTGTATGATATAATTTAGGATTTGAATTGATTATAAATATTGGAATTAGCTATGATTGATGAACCGAGACATATTGAACTTAGAAAATATAAAACTCCCCTTTTTATAACTACAGCTGAATTTAGATTAGAGAATTACTAAGAGAAATAGAACTATAAGTTAACGGTAGTTATTCTGTTAACCTTAGTATACTAAAGCCCACCAGAGGTAAGTTATCCTTATTTAGATCAGCCCACCAGGGATGCGGTTCGCCAGGAACCATAAGATTTATGATAGGCTCATGTTCGCCAGGGACTGAGCACTACTTCATAGTTATGGGTAGCTTGTTCTCTTTTGAAATTTTTGAGATAATATGTATCTTTTTTGCAAGTAATGAGAATTGTTCTATAAATATTTCATTATTATTATTTATACTATTGTCCTTCAAGTCCCATGTATGGTGATGAGTGAGAATCCACTCATTGAGTTTGTTGTGAAACTCACCCCTCTCCTTTTCTTTTTCCCCACAAATACAGTGTAGCACAAGATCCTCTTCCTCCACCTCAGCATTAGTATCTTCAGCCGGTGAGCTTCACTTTGGTGTGAAGCCATAGTATTTTGTTCATGATGGAGTGCTCCAGTGGCGTGACGGTAGTGTCCCGAACCGCTTTGCATCTTGATATTACCATGATTCTTGTGTATTTAAACAGTATATCATCCATGGTTTCTTTTGTATATGAGCAACTCAGTTAAATGTATATCGCAACTATAGCATTTTAGATTACAATTATGAGAAAAATATTTATTCATGCTCATTCATGGTTAGTATAAGATTTGATTTATGATTTAAATTATAATTTATGAATAAAGTATGCATATAGACAATTTACCAATCACAAGGCTTACGTTGGGACGGATTGCCATGTGTCTGTCACAATCCAAATCGAGTCATGACAAAGTGGCGAAAAGAGCCCTAAATGCTTGGAGGATAGGTACTCCGCCCAGGCGAAACAAAGCCCCTAAATGTTGAAGGGATGGTGCTCCGCCTCGGCGAGGAAAGCCCATAAATGCTTAAGGATAGGAAACTCTATCCCGTGAAGAACCCCATAAATTATTAGTACACTAGAGTTCTGGACTCAAACAATCCTAGCAATCTGACTTTATTATAACTCGTTGCGAAAATCATGCCCAAGGAATCACCCTCTTAGGCGTTTTGATTTTAAGCCCATAGAATATATATCTTACCCTACGAATCATACTGAATTTAACTCTTGGTACCATAAACTACATTTTCAAATGCATATCTTAAGCTAACATATCTTTTCATTTACTTAATAAATCTAAAATCATTGTTCAAACACTGAGGTTCATAATCATAATAGTTGAATTTCCTTTCTTAAAACTCGTTCCATACTCACTCTAGGCTCAAAACTCTTTCATATAAATTTTATAATAAATCAACTTAACATTCTAAAAGTTTTCTGAAATTCAAAGTTGAAATATACGTAATGATATCATAACTCTTAAAATATATTTGTTAAAATAGCAACTAGATAAAATCATATATTCTTCCAATAGTTAATTCATTAGCATATAAAATATTTTCATATCACACAACATAGCAATTATGGTCCATGCGTTTTTCTAAAATTATAATTCCATATATAAGTTCAAATAGATCATTTCTAGCTAAAGTACATTTTCATATAAAGCCATATCATGAAAGAATCCATTTTTCAAATATCTAAATACTCTGGAATGCAATAAAATAATAATATAATGACCAAACTAAGGCCATAAGATAAACCTACTCACCTGGAGGGAGAACATAAGGGAACAACTCTGGTAGAACTCCGAGAGGAGGAATGACACCAATATCTCGCCATTGAATTAATAAAACTTATAAACAACCTATGGGAAGCTCTAGATTACTCTAAACATACACCAACAACTTTGGAGGAGCACCCCACTTGACAACAATGAGAAAAATAACTAAACCCAATCCAAGATTATGAAGGAATGAAAGAAAAGATACCAAAATCTATCAACATAAACATACCTTGATGATTTAGGGGAGCTAGATTGGGATGAGATTGAGGAAGAAAAGAGAATGGTGGCTGGAAGGGTTTCCGCTTCTGAGAAGGGAAGTCCGATTGGGTTTTTTTTTTTATTTTGGGTCAAAAATGAAACGACGTCATTTTTTGGTATTGTTCATGTTTTGAGGGTTGCATAGCGGTCAAGCCGCTACCACGCTCGACTACTATACACTTATGACCGCTATAGCGGCTCGAGTCACCGCAACACATGAAATTGCCCCTCCCTTGACCGCTGAGCGCTCTCGGACTACTATAGTGGTGACACCAAAGCCCAACTCTGCATAATTCTTGTCACACAGACTTCCAAGTTATCTCACTTATTTAGATTTCTTACTTTTAAGTTAATCATTAACTTTAAAACATAAATGTAAATAAGGAAATACCCCTATTTGGATTCAAATAAAATATAAAAAAAAAAATCAAAATCCTAACCATTCGAAATCTAAATTTTGGGTTTTAATTCAAATCCGAAAGTTTTCAAGATTTTCTAAACTTGAGGGCTCAAAACGAAACATTTAAAGGTATCATAAAATTCATTAAAAATCACCCTTCAACTCATTTTCCCTCTAGAAACAATTACCTTTTTGATCCCAAGAATGTCACTCTAACATATAGCCCTCCAAGGAGGTGTAGGGTCCAAGACTTAGAGACCTCTAGGACCTCAATGGTGGGTCCCAGGAGACTCTAGAACATAGAGAACTTATCTACTAACATGTGTACACGGGTATTACATGGAGTACCTTCCGAGATCACCTCTATGTCCAATTAGTATACAAGGACTGTGAGGTCAAGGTCGGTTACATGGAAACACTAGCAGATCTTCACGTGTTGGACATGTCCGACTTTGACGTCATCTTAGGCATGGCCTGGTTAGCTTTATGTCATGCTATGGTAGATTGTTATAGTAAGGTGGTGAAGTTTAAGGTTCCTGGAGGTGAGCTCCAAGAGTTTAAGGGTACTAGTTGTTCGGTTCCCTTAGCTTAATCTCAGGAATGAGTGCCATGTGGCTTATGGACAAGGGCAGCTTGAGGTTTGATCTTCGGAAGAGATATGGAAGTGCCATGTCGAGCTTGGAGTCGGTTCCAGGAGTATGCGAGTTTCAGATGTGTTCTCCTAGGAGTTACCGGGTATGCCACCAAAGAGAAGTGGAGTTTGAGAAAGAGCTTGAGCCCGAGGTTAGACCTATCTCTATTCCCCCATAGGATGGCTCCTACGAGTTAAAAGAGCTAAAGGAATTGCAAGAGTTACTTGACAAGGGATTCATCCGGCCAGGCACCTCGCCTTGGGATGCTACGACCTTGTTTGTAAAGAAGAAGATGGGTCAATGAGAATGTGCATAAACTACCAACAGCTGAATAAGTTGATTGTCAAGAACTGGTATCCCTTGCCATGCATTGATGACTTGTTTGATCAGCTGAAGGGGTTAGGTGCTTTTCTAAGATCGGCCTCATTCGTTATCATCAATTGAAGATTAAAGGTAAGGATGTGCCCAAGATTGGCTTAGGACTCGCTATGGATATTATGAGTTTCTAGTGATGTCCTTTAGGTTGACCAATACGCCTTAGCCTTCATGGACCTAATGAACAAGGTTTTCAAGCTGTTCCTAGACCACTTTGTGATTGTCTTCATTGATGACATCTTAGTGTACTCCAGGAGTGAGGAGGAGCATGAGAGCACTTGAGGATTGTCCTGCAAACCTTGAGAGAAAATCAGTTGTATGCCAAGTTCTCTAAGTGTGAGTTTTGGCTTGATCAAGTGGCATTTCTTGGACATGTAGTGTCCAAAGATGGTATTCTAGTAGACCCGAAGAAGTTAAGGCGGTTAGGAGTGGCCAAGGCCCTTGACAGTGTAGGAGATCGTAGTTTCTGGGTTTAGCAGGTTACTATCGGAGGTTTGTCAAGGACTTTTCAAGAGAGCAGCGCCATTGACCAAATCAACCTAAAAGAATATTAAGTTTCATGGTCAGACGCATGTGAAGAGAGTTTCCAGAAGCTAAAGACTTGCTTGACTATAGCTCTAGTGTTGGTATTACCTTCAAGCATGGGTGGTTTCTTAGTGAACGCGATGCCTCGAGAGTGGGACTCGGTTGTGTCCTTATGAGGATACGAAAGTTGTGGCATATGCTTCTAGGTAGCTCAAGAGGCATAAGCAGAACTACCTTACACATGATCTTGAGATGGCAACTGTGGTCTTCGCCTTGAAGATTTGGAGGCATTACTTGTAGAGAGACTTGTGAGATCTTTACAGATCACAAGAGCTTGAAGTATATCTTTCAGGAAAGTATCTGAATCTCAAGCAACGCAGATGGCTAGAGTTGCTTAAGGACTATGACTGTACGATCTCGTATCATCCAGGCAAGGCCAACGTGGCAGCTTATGCTTTGAGTAGAAAGTCTATGGGTAGTTTGGCATACATTGCACCCTTGAGACGATTATTGATAGAGGGTATACATAAGTTAGAGGCTCAGGGTTCAGTTTGGCATGGGTGATTTAGAAGCCTTTCTTGCTCATATTAGGGCCTAGTTAACCCTAGTGGAGCATATTAAGGAACAGCAAGGGGAAGACCCCAAGTTAGTGAAGCTTATGGAGGATGTGCATCGAGGGGAAAATGTTACGACCTTAACTTCTGAACATGACCGCATGTAAAGAATCTCATCCCTACGAAGTCTTGTGACCTCTGAGTCTCTCTATATGAATAATATATCATGTTTTTTAGTCTAAATAATAATTTCATCTAAATCTTTATTTAAACATGATACGAAGCTCTGAAACATTTTAATCATACTCTAAAATCAAATTAACTTATAAACTGAATCATAATTTCATCTCTAGTTTATACGTAACTTTAATTAAACTCTATAATTTCAAATCTTGCTTATGAACAGAAAAACATATATATGACTATTCAAATACTGAAATTTAATACATAATCTAAATAATGCATGGCTCCTTCCGTTGCACATCTACTTGGAGCACTCCGTTAACAAGACTCTAAACTAAGCCTTACTCCAAAGTAAGACTCACCATGAACAACTACGTCGCAAACAAGAGGCTGAACAACATCCTACCTCAACTATGAAAAGGAAAGGAGAGGGGTGAGTCAACATTTTAGTGAGTGAGCTTTCACCTATCACCCACATAGGACAACCAAGGAATATATCATAGGTATTGTACATGCAACAACCATAAACCATTTGATATTCATATGCGTAATTATATAGAAAAGATATCTCTATTTATAGATTCATAGAAAACATCTCTAGAGTCTTACTCCAATGGAAATCATTTTTCATACATATAATGTCTCTTAAAAGCATTAATAATCTCTGAAAATATAAATAACGGACTTAATAGAGAAACAGGAATCTCCTGGTTATGTACAATGCATGTGACATAACTAAATCTCTTAACTTTGGGAACCTAATTAGGTCCCATTTATGATTTCTCCGGCCTTGTGACTTGGTATACCAAGGTTAACGAATAACTACCGTTAACTCATAGTCTATTTTTCTATAGTTACTGTCCAACTCCTTAGAAATCTAAATCTTTTCTCAAAGTCTTCTATCCTAGAGTTCACAAGTTCTAGCATATAAAATCAATAGTTTTGGAATTCATATAATCATTACAACATCTCTAATCATTTCAACTCCGTTTCAGGCTCTTCTTTGGTTTGAATCTCTTATCATATAATTACTCTATTCTTGAAATTATAAAATCTCTAATATATATAAAATCATTTAAACATAAAAACTCTTGAAACTTTGAAAGCTTTGGTCTCATATAACTCTAACAATTTGACTTTAGCATAACTGTACTGTGAAATCATACTCAAAAGGATCACCCATTTGTAGGCATTCCATTTCAAGCCCACATATATATATTGTTACGAATCATACTGAATTTCATACTTCTAAGTATCACAAGTACTAAATTTCTAAAATCTCATTTCTCAAGCTAGCATCTTTCATAGTTTAATAACTCTAATATCATATTTTGAAACGGAAAGGATCATAATCATAAATCTCTGATGTTATAATAACATTGTCATGAAACCAAGTCATACTCTGTTGACATTCTTGCTAAAATATCTTAACTCATACTCTAAAATCATATTTGATAAAACAACAACTTATTAAATTGTATATTCTTGTATTGAATCTCTTAGAATTGCACATAAAATATTTCCATAACATGCAATCTATCAATCATGGTCTCATGGTTTTCCAAAACACATATTTCATATTATTGTCAAAATCATGCTCTTTGTTTGGCTTGCCATACTAGCAGATCATATATATAATCATATCTCTATTTGTAAATTCCTCTCTAATTTTATGCATAGCAATCATCCCTCATAAAACATATTTATAATGGCTGAACATATTTATAATGGTTGAAAATAAGGTCATGAGTTTGAACTCACTCACCGTTTAGAGCCGGTGTATGTGGGCCCCGAACTTGACCTACTCCAAGTTTGGTATGGCATCAACAACTGCCATAGAGCAATAGAACTCAAGATCAAACTCTAATAACCTCTAGATAACTCTAAAACAACTCTAACAATATTGGGATATCTTCACTTGACAATAATGAGAGAAATAATCGGATAAAATCCAAGATTATGAAGAAATAAAGTCATAATCTACAGGATATACTTACCTTGAAGCTTGGAAATGATGGATTTGAGTGGATTTGAGAGAAAGAGAGAAAAATGATAGAGAAAAGGATCAAGGTTCTGCTCTTCTACCTGGAAGGAAGCCAATTGGGATTTTATACTCCAAGGGGCCGCTATAGCGATCAGGTCAGTACCGCGCCTTGCTCACTGCATGATGAGCACTATAGCAGCCCGGATCCCATAGCCCTCAGACCATTGAAACACTAAAATCGCCCTTGGTGGCTGCCAGCTGAAGGAGAACCCACCTTTTGTGAAATTTCTGTCACATAGTTTCTAGATCATCTCACTTATTTACATTTCTTAATTTTAAGTTAATGACTCTCCATTAACTTTAAAACATAAATATAAATAAGGAAATACCCCTCATTTGGATTCAAATAAAATATGAAAAATCAAAATCCCAACAATTCAAAATCCAAATTTTGGGTTTTAGTTCAAATTCTGAAATTTTTGAGATTTTCTAAACTTGAGGGCTAAAACGAAACGTTTAAAGGTTTCATAAAAATCATTAAAATCATTCTTCAACTTATTTTCCTTCAAGGAACAATTACTTGGACTTTTGATCCCAAGTAAGTGGCTCTATCATGTAGCCCTCCAAGGAGGTATAGGATCCAGACTTAGCAAAAATCTAGGACCTGGCAACTTGGGTGGATCTCTGGACCCTGAGCCTGGACAAAACTTGTCTATATATGTACACTAGGTATTACAGAAAACCAAGAGTTTCCGTTGATATGGAGGTGTGTTGCGCTTTGGTTTGTGTGTACTTGATATAAGTAAGCTAAAGAGAAAAGTGATGGAAAAGTCTCATAGGCGACTTCATGGACGGTGTTTGGTGTGCCAAGTTAGATGAACACCAAAGACCTTCCGGCTTGCTAGGAATTGAGATCCCAAATGGAAGTGGGAAAGGATAACTATGGACCTTGTGGTTGGGTTGATTGTGGAAGTAATGACCAAGTCAGCACTTCTGACGAGTGAAGACGACTTTCAGTGCCTGCAGATGCCCAGCCTTACAAAGATAAGATTGTCAGACTCCATGGCGTGCTAGTGTCCATTATTCAGTAGAGAGGTCCAGTTCACTTTGCGGTTCTGGAGAGCATTTCAGAGGCTATTGGGACTAGTATGGACTTGACCACCGCCTTCAACCCGAGCAGATGGCCAGCGAGAGAGGACAATCCAGACCTTAGAGGACATGCTCCAAGTTTGCATTTTAGATTTCAGCTGAGTTGGTGTGACCACTTGCCGTTGAGAGAGTTCTCGTACAATAACAGTTACTAAGCTAGCATCCAAATGTCATGACCCAACTTGAGAACGTGACCCATATGAGGAATCCCATCCCCACGTAAGCCTCGTGACCTCTGAGTCCTCTATATGCATAAAATAATATACTTTTTATTTTGAAATCATGGCTTCATCTAAATCTCTATTTAAACTTTGTATCTGGATTATATAACTAAAATACTTGATATACGAAGCTCTGATAACATATTAATCATACTCTAAAATCAATTTGACTTATGATCTAAATCATAACTTCATCTCTAGCTTACATGTATCTTTAATCAAATTCTACAATTTCAATTTATACTTATAAATGACAACATATACATGGTTGTTCAAATACTGAAATTAAATACATAATCTGAAAATCTATGCATGGCTTGGATCCTGCTTGCACATCTATCCTAGCACTCTACTCTAACAAGACTCTAAACTAAGCCTTACTCCAAAGTAAGACTTACCACTGAGAACAACTACGTCGTCAAATTTAGAGGTTGAACAATATATGTACCTGCAACTTTGAGGATGAATGGAGAGGGGTAGTCAACGTTCTGTGAATGAGCTCTCACCTATCACCCACATGGGACAACTAAGGATAATATATATATAGTGCAATATATATGCATGTCTCATAAATCATTTGATATTCGTATGCATAATTATATAGAAAGGATATCTCTATATTTATAAATTCATAGAAAAACATCTCTAGATTTTTACTCCAATTGGAAATCATTTTTCATATACATAATGGCTCTTAAATCAAATACTATCTTAACACATAAATATTCTCTAAAACATAATTATTCTCTAAAAACATAAATAATGGTACTCTAAGAGAAACACGGATATCTAGTTATGTTTTGCATAACGATACATTCTCTAGCTATGCATGTCAATCATGGCATAGCAATTTCTCTGCTTATGATCATGCAAGGATCTAAATCGGACACCTAACAAGGTTCCATCTCTACTCTATAAGATTGCCCCCCAGGACAACTTAGTACCAAGGTTAACGATCGTTTTTCCCAGCGACTCACCTGCCCGTTTCTCTTTAACTACCATCTAGTTGTAGATCATAAATTAATCATCTTTAAAACTTTGCTCTAGGCTCTTTTTGGGTTTAAAACTCTATCATATAGTTACTCTATTCTTGAAATCATACAATCTCTAATAAACATAAAATCATTTAAATCTGAAACTTTTGAAACTCTGAAGCTTTGGACTCATATAACTCTAACAATCTGACTTTAGCATAACCGTGACTATGAAATCATGCCCAAGGAATCACTCACTTGTAAGCATTTCGATTTCAAGTCCACATAATATTTATCTAGGCTTACGAATCATATCTTGAACTCCATACTTCTGAGTATCATAAAAACTAAATTTCTAAAATCTCTTTTCTCAGCTAGCCTCTTTTCATAACTCTACAACTCTAATATCATATTTGGAAATGGAAACATTTATAATCATAAAAGCTTGACATTATAGTAGCATATTTATTCGTGAAATTAAGTCATACTCTGTCACATTTTTGCCAAAATATCTTAACTAATACTCTAAAATCATATTTGAAATCTTCAAGTCTTAAAGCACATTTGATAAAACAACAACTTACTAAATCACATATTCTTGCATTAAATCTCTTAGAGTTGCACATAAAACACTTTCATATCATGCAATTTATCAATCATGGTCTCATGATTTTCTAAAATACATTTTTCATGCTATTGTCAAAACATGCTCTTTGTCTAGCTTGTCATCCTTGTAAAAATCATATATATAATCATACTTCCATCTCTAATTTCATATTTAACAATAATCATATATAAATATACTTATAATGCTTAAAGGTTAGGCGATGAGTTTGAACCCATTACCGTTAGAGCTGGGAGTATGTGGGCACCACCAACTTGACTTTGGGAGTTTAGAATGGCACCAACAACTGTCATAGAACAACATTGACCCAAGATTAAACTTTATTAATCTCTAAACAATCTCAAAAGTAACTCTAACAACATTGGGGGAGCACCCCTACTTGACAACAATAGAGGACAACAAAGCCCATACACTAGAACATGGAAGCAAGGAGACAAAGGAAACATAAACCAACAATCAACTCACCTTGAAGCTGGATGGAAGTTATATTGGAAGAGGATGAGAGTGAGGAAGAAGAAAGAGGGATTTTGGTGGTAGGGTTTGGGATTGGTGTTTTCCCGAGCTTGGGGTGTTTTAAGGGGTTAGGGGCTCCTTTGTCAAAACTGCGTCTTTACACCGTGCTTAACATCACGTTCACACGTAACCCTAGAAGCAAACACTTGCTGAGCAACATACGCCTAGTTGAGCATACTCACTTAGCGAGTCCGTCATGAGAATCTTGGCAACAATATTCAACAGGACCTTTACTTATTTACATTTCTTACTTTTAAGTTAATGTCCCATTAACTTTAAAACATAAATGTAAATAAGGAAATACCTCTCATTTGGATTCAAATAAAATATCAAAAAAATTAAAACCCTAACTATTCAAAATCAAAATTTTGGGTTTTAGTTCAAATATGGAAATTCTCATGGTTTTCTAAACTTGTGGTCTAAAAATGAAACGTTTAAGGGTTTCGGAAAAAACATTAAAAATCACTCTTCAACTTATTTTCCCTCAGAAACAATTACCGAGACTTTTAATCCCAAGATTGTAACTCTAACTTATAGCCCTCCAAGGAGGTGTAGGGTCTAGACTTAGAGAAGTTCAGGATTGACGGTGGGTCCCAGGGACCCTAGGCCATACAGAACTTGTTGACACGTGTACGCCAGTATTACACCAGATGACACCATTTGAGGCTTTGTATGGGAGACATGCAGATCTCCCATAGGCCGGTTTGAGCTTGGGGAAGCTAAGGCCTTAGCCCCATACTTGGTGCAAGAGACATGAGAGAAGATCCAGCTTGACCAGAGAATGGTTGTTAAGTTGTCCTAGGCAGAAATCTTATGTTGACCATCTGTCGAGACTTGGAGTTTGCGGTCGGAGACCATGTGTTTCCTCTAAGTATCGCCCATGAAAGGGGTGGTGAGGTTTGGAAGTAGGGGAAGCTAAGTCCTCGCTATATCGGCCCATTTGAGATCTTAGAGAGAGTTAGAGCAATGGCCTACAGAATTGGCACTACCTCATAGATTATCAACTATCCATCTAGTCTTTCATGTTAGTATACTCAAGAAGTATATGTCAGATTAGTCTTACATGCTCACACTACAAACGGTCCAAGTTGATGAGAGCTTAGCTTATGAGGAAGAACCGGTAGCCATTGTGGATAGGCAATCAAGAAGCTTCACTCAAAGGAAGTGGCATCTAAAGTCATCTGAAGGAACCACTCTGAGGAAGCCACTTAGGAAGCCGAAAAATCCATGAGACCCGATATCCACATCTTTTCCTTCCTCTTAGGTATGTTTTAGATTTGGGGAACAAATCTCTTTTAAGGACAGGAGTATGTAATATCTAGTGTACACGTTCTGTTGAGCCTTAGGGTCCCTGGGACCTATCGAGAACTTAAGTTCATAAGTCTTGACCTACACCTCCTTGGAGGACTATATGATAGAACTATATTTCTGGATCAAAAGTCCCTGGAATTTTTTTAGAGGGAAAATAAGTTAAAGAGTGATTTTTAATGAATTTTATGAAATCCTTAAACATTTCGTTTTAGCCCACAAGTTTAGAAAATCTCGAAATTCCCAGATTTTAACTAAAACCCAAAATTTGGATTTTGAGTTGTTGGGATTTCAATTTGTTGGGATTTCAATTTTTTTGATATCTTATTTGAATCCAAATGAGGGTATTTCCTTATTTACATTTTTTAAAAGTTAAATCATTAACTTAAAATTAAGAAATGTGAATAAGTGAAGTGAGTATTAGGTAACTAGATGTCATATGACAGAAAGATGTTGAGATTGGGGTTGCCGCCACTGGCTCATAGCCTCCTGGACTGCCATTGCGGTCACCAGCATGCATTTCACGTGTTTCAGTGGTTTGAGAACCGTTATAGCGGCCATAAGTGCACAGTGGAGACTCGCATTAGCCTGCCGCTATACCTCCCTGAGCGTGAACAGTGTTAAACGTGTCATTCCACTTATGAGAGCCCATAACACTATAAACCCTTTCTCACTCTCTTCCTCCCCTATTTTTCTTCGCGACTAAAACCCTTCCCTCCCTACTTTTCATCCTTTTTTCTCATTTTCTCCAATCTAGCTCCCAAATCATCAAAGGTATGTTTATGTTGATAGCCATTCTTTCATGTTCTTAGGTTTGAGCTATTATTGTTCTCCATTATTGTCAAGTGGGGGTGTCCCCCCAATGTTGTCAGAAGTTGTTTTAGAGTAATCTAGGAGCACCCATAGATTTCTTATCAGTTTTATGGTTGTAATGGAGACGTTGGTGTCATCTTCTCCCGAAGTACTAGTGGTGTTGGTGTTTCTCGTTCCACCCTCCAGGTGAGTGGTTTGATCTCATGACCTTAGTTTGGTCATTATATTATTATTTTATTGCATTAGAGAGTATTTAGAGACTTGAGAAATGGATTTTCACATGATATGATTTTATACAAAAATATGTTTTAGCTAGAAATGCTTTGTTTGAACTTATACATGAAAATTATGATTTTACAAAATACATTGGATCATATTTGCTCTATAAAAGTGTTGTATGATATAATTTAGGATTTTAATTGATTATAAATATTGGGATTAGCTATGATTGATGAACTAACACATGTTGAACTTAGAAAATATAGAACTCCCTTTTTTATAATTATAGCTTAATTTATAGAGAATTACTGAGAGAAAGAACTATGAGTTAATGACAGTTATTCCATTAATTTTGGTATACCAAGGCTTGCCAGGGGCAAGTTATCCTTATTTAGATCAGTCCAGGACGTGGTTCACCAAGAATCGTAAGATATCAGAGCTATGGCTCATGTTTGCCAGGGATTGAGCACTACTTCATAGTTATGGGAGCCTGTCTCTTTTGAAATTCTTGAGATAATATGTATTTTTTTTTCAAGTAATTAGAATTGTTCTATAAATATTGCATTACTATGATTTATACTATTGTCCTTCAAGTCCCATGTATGGTGATAAGTGAGTATCCACTATCTAAGTTTGTTGTAAAACTTAGCACTCTCCTCTTCTTTTTCCCCACAAATACATGTGTAGCACAGGATCCCTCTCTCTTCCTCCTCAGGATTAATATCTTCAAGGCGGAGTTTCACTTTGACATGAAGCTATATTATTTTGTTCATGATGGAGTGCTCCACGGCATGACGGGTAGGGTCCAACGCATATAGTTTTATTTTGCATCTTGAAATTACCATGATTCTTGTGTATTTAAACAATATATCATCCATGATTTCTTTTGTATATAAGCAACTCAGTTTGAATGTATATCACAGCTATAGGATTTCAGAATTACAATTATGAGAAAAAGATTTATTCATGCTCATTCATGGTTAGTATAAGATTTGATTTATGATTTAAATTATAATTTATGAATAAAGTATGCATATATAGTACGACACAACAATCATGAGACTTACGTGGGGACGAGATTCCTCACATGCCCTTACGTACCAAATTTGGTTATGACAAGGTTGGTTTGAGTGGCAATCCAAATACAAACCTTTGTATCCTTGATCCAATAGTGATCAGGATGATAGCTTGGAAAGGCTAACACAAAACTACTTGCAATGCAATAGTAAGGTGTTTTTGCGCTTCGATTCAGCTTGGAAAGGTCGGGAAAGACTACTTGGTTTAGCTTAGAGAGACGGTGAATAACTACTTTCAACGTGATAGTAGAGATTGTCCACTGGTCACGGGTTTAGCTTGGAAAAGCTTGGGAAAGACTACTCAGTTTAGCTTGGAGAAGCTGTGAATAACTACTTTTAATATGACAGTAAGGTTGTTTACTTGTCACGGGCTAGCTTGGAGAGGCTGTGAATACCTCAGGTTGTGAAAGTAGGAGTTGATTCCTGGTTACACGAGAGAGTTGCAAAAACTAATGTAAAGACTATCCATTTTCTTTCTCTAGTTTGAGAAATAAGTTTAGAGAACCTCAACGTGTGTTGAGTATAGGATGTAGGCAATGTTGACCAAACGAGGATAAAAATCCTTATGTTACTTCTTCTTATCCTTGATCTCCTTTACTTTCTTTGTTATGCTGTATAATTTAATCGTTGCTGATATATCATTTTGGCTATTCTGTTACTCTTCTATGCTTCAGAAATCTACTTTTGAAACACTAATATGTTTTCCATTGCTCTTCAAGCTTGGTACTTAATAGTATGTCTTTAAATGTTTCAGATGCAAAAGGCGAAGCTATTATTCAACCTCCCTTCTCGTGCACTTCTATACCTACATAAAGATGGAAAGACAATTTTTGTACACTAGATTTATGTATGAATCTATTTTATGAAATTTTCTTACCCATTTTTACTCATACCAAACTCACCTTTAATCTCAAGCTTCAGCTTATGGTTATCGTTGAATTCATGGTCATAAAAATTGGAATTAAACTTCTTTTATGGAGTGGATATATATATAGCATTACATGACCAAAATCCCTTGATCATTAATTGTACAACAGTGTATCATCATTAACCAAGCTAGCTACCTTCCTCATGGAACTCAAGCAAATAAGATTGCTGTTATTATAAGCACAGTCAATGAATTGAATCGTGATAGGAAATGCATAAGGTTACCTGTGGACGACATCTTGGTCATGAAGAAACTAAAGCCACTTAAAATCTGCCTTGTGTACACAAAAACCTGAGAATAATTTAAGTGATACTTTTGTAGAGATTTGCCATTGACCTTTTATATATATATATATATATATATATATATAGTGAATATCTGTCTTGGGATTAGGAAATACAAAATGTAAATATAAATAACAAAGATAAGAAGAATAAATAATTGAGTAAACCCCAAATTTTTTTGTCCTTGAAAAATTTTCAAAACATCAATTTGGTCTTCAAAAAATTAGACATCAAATTGACCCTTGAATGATGGATTTTGGCCATAGCATGACATCAATTTGGACCCAGCACTAAGAAGATAGCTGAACAATGACATATGCACTAATAAGCCAGGTCTAGCAAATAGGAAAAAGAATGTAATTAGTTATCCGAGTCTATCAACCATGATTAAGAGTTATTCACAAAGTCCAATCAACATTCATCTACTTCAACCAAATCGTTTTAGAAAGTTGAATGGAATATATTAAGCCTGCTATGAAAAACTGCAAAAAAGAAAGATGAATAGAGAAAAAAAGAAAGATTTGTAATATAAAGGGAAAAACATAAGGCAAGTAGGCAAACAACTTTGACAAAATTAAGGGTCTTACACTGAAACTCTCTCAAATATATGCATGCATGAACAAATTAATATTACATTACAAGAACCTGCAGAAAATACTTGAGCTATCCCTTTTATAGCAAGAGTAGGAGATTAATACATAGGCGGAATTAATACTTGACCCATAATCATGAACACAAATATTCATATAATAAAATAACATCATATAAGATGAAATTAATATATGAACAATTTTAGATTTTAAAAAAGTGATTATAAAATCTAAATTTTATATATAACTAAAAAAGTTAAAAATTAATTTTTAAGAAGTAATTAATTTTAACTTCCAAAAAAAAACTGAAAACTAGTATTTTTAAAATTTTGATTTTTTTTTAAAATTATCCAAATATATAAAAAATTATTTTTTTTATAAAAAAGTGATTATTATTTAAAATAATCACAAACACAACTTTTTGGGTAAAATTTTCTGGTGGGCTGGCTCCTCCCACAGAATGGTGTTTTATTTTTTAGTTTTTTGTTTGTCAACAAAAAGCTGTTTACTAAGCTTCCCAAACATGCACCTTTTCTCATGTTCTCATGTAAGGAAGATTCAGAATCACATTCAGATTCAGAAACACTCTCTCTTTTTCGAATTGAGCACAATCATTGAACCCTAATCCCAATTTCCTTAATCCCAGTTCTCAATCTCTTAATTTCTAATCTAATTTCCAACGCCATTCTCTCCTATTGAGCTTCACCGTCATCATTTGGTGCAATTGGTTTTGTTTCGTTTCGGCGCAAGAAGATTTGAAGGGACTCTTCGCGATCCCAAACCTCTGCACTATATTAGTTACCTATATCTTTATCCAATCCTTCAATGGTCCTATAAACGACACAGTATAACGATCGTTTTGATGGATCTGTATATATGCACTATGCTTTTTATTAAATTATGATTTCATTAAACCTTTTTTTTTGTTTCTTGTTATTAGGTGTATTTAGCTAAATTGTACTCGCATAGTCACACACCTGTGTATATGATTTTGTTACATTATGATTGAACTGAATCTTTTTTTTCCCGGTGTTTTGATGTGTTTAGATGAACATTACTAGCATAGTTGCAGACTTGTGTATATGTTTATATATTACGTTGCGGTTGAATTGAATTCTACTTTTTTTTCGCTGTATTTTGGTGTTTTCTTTGTTACAGTATTTTGGTGTATTTAGCTAAATATTTCTGCTTTTATTACATTGTGATTGAATTTTTATTCTTTTTATTTTTTCGTGATCTGGTGGATTTAGCTAACTCTTACTGGCATAGCTGCACGTGTATTGTTTTGATAGATTTTTTGATTCAATTTATTGGAGATTGTTATTGTTCTTGTTATAACCACAGGATTCAATTTTTTCGTTGTTTTTAGAATTAGGATTTGGAGGAGTAAATTAGTCCAGAGAGAATGATTATTGATTCTTAATTGCTACATGCTGCTTTGTGAGTAAATCCGTTTTTTCTGTTTGATAGAATGCCATAGTGAACTGAAAATCCTTTGTTCTACTTCTGCTTATAGTAATCATTATTTATCTTCTGTGTTATATTATCTTTGGTGCATTTTGAATTTGTGGTTGTGGTTTGTTAAGTGTTAGGCTGGCCATCAGTATTGTAGTCATGCGTAGCTGAGCTGAAACATATTAATTTCATTTCAATTTCCTTCCTTGTGTCAGTTCTCATGGAAAAACATGCAGTTGGAATTTAGTTGTCATTATGTCATAAGGTATTTAGCTCACGACCCAAACAAAAAAAAGGTATTTAGCTGATTCTAGGTGCAACAGTTCCTCTTTCTGGAGCTATAGGGAGGGATATACGCCATTCACTGCAGAGAAAAGACAAAATTCCAGAGGTGTTGTCTTGCCATTACAGAACCATCACAGGAGATATCTTTATCCCCTCGGGTGCTTTTTGGTAAAGGATGGTGAATTTTTGGGTCTTTATGATCTTGTGCATCCATCATCTTCTAATCCCCATGAGAATGTTAGAGTAGGAAAAACCCTAGAGTTGAGGAGGGAGCACATGTAGCTTCTACCAACAATAATTATGCAGATGTGGTGGACCATATTTCTTTTCCAGTGGTTATGTGTCTGGTAGAGATGAGGTCAAACATTAGACATTATGAAATGGAAAGATGGAACTTATTAGAAGTCAGGATTCTCTTAACTGCAACTAGTTTGTTTAAAATCCTTCCTGTGTGAAAGCTGGTAACAAGAACTGTTTCTAAATGTTGAATCTGTTGATGAGTTATGATGGAGCTGAAAGATGAATAAATTTATTATTTCAGCAAAATAGAGTTATTGAGGGAGAGAGCTGGTCAAAGGGGCATCTGGGTTTACCTTTTACTTCTTTGATGAGTTGATATAATTGTATTGTTCAATTTGAGATAAAATGATTGAAGAAGTTGGTGGTGTATCAGCTTGAATGGTGGTTTTCTCGGTAGTTAATAATTCAAACATTGTAAACTCATGGAATTCCTCTTAAACATAAGTTGCTACCTGTTAGAAATCAAAAAGGAAGAACACAAAAATAGAAGAAGTATGTATTATTCACACACTCTTGGACTAATAGAAATGATATCAGCTAAGGTAAAGAGAAAGCAACAGTATGAAATGAGCAAAACAGAGAGAATGCCTTGAGCACTAAGCAGCTCAACTCTCCAAATGCCTAGCAAAATAACTGCTTTAATAATCCTCCCTCCCTCCACACTACAAATAACCCTCCTGCTGTAACAGGTTCTCACATGCTCCCCCATTGCCAACATGGCATTCACACACACACACACCCCTCACCAAGTTAGTTATGCAAATGGCCCACCAGAATCATACACATTCCCAACCCTCACATTGCCCAAACTGCCCTATACTTTTATCTTTTGTACAAATTAATCCCATTGGGAATTGGTCTCTAACAATACCCTCTCTTGGACTACCACCTTGTCCTCAAGGTGGAAATCAAGAAAGTTCAGCTTGATATCTTCATGCTCAGACAATTGAAGTTCATGTGGACAACCAATGGTTGTTGTTAGCTGAGCATCTATTTTTAGAACCAATGCACCCACCTCAATGATGAGAAGAGATAGGCACCCAAATAGACTCTTGAGCAATATCATCCTTATCAAGCCTACTATAGTGGCATTCTTGCATGAGAGGTCTCGATAACACAAGCCAAAGAACAGAGTTTGAATGGGACAGAAAACTCATTATAGACCAAACCAATGAATATTGAGAAGAGGGTCCTTAATCTAACATAAGGACCTCCAGAAATCATCACTGTCACGACTACAAGTTTTTTCTCTCTTGCATGCAAAACTTGAAACAGTCAATAAATGGGAAATTAGAGTCAAATGCTGCCAGCTGCATTGCATTTTGGATCTCCTTTATTGCAAAAGCAAGACTCAATCCCTTAGCCTCATGCCCATATAGAGAAACCATGTCTACAAAATCTAACGTTTTGGAAGTTGCTGTGTCCGCTTTATAATCTCTTGGACCTAGCTCAAGCCCAACCTTATGGCACTGTCCATGAAGAATATCAAACTTTATTAATTCTGGACCCTTTTTATACTTCCATTGCCTCCCAATATTCTTCAGGAGACCAATTTCTTCCCCTTCTCGTTTTAGTTGTTCACAAATAGTAATATGTTCATCAATAGTCCCCAATGATGGTGTTCCTACACTCTAGCCACCCAACTCAAGCTTCTTAATACCCAGCATGCGAGCAAGAATTTGAGTTAGATAACCTTAGCCATTGGTGAAATTGGTAGGCTTGTAATTCCATAATATTCAATTTTATCTCCAAAGTCTCGTTTTGGAGTGATGGTCCCCACAAGAGCAAGCTCCTTCTTGAGAATTGAATTTGACTCAAGCTCTTCTTTTTGTGCACACAATGGTTCCAATTGGGCTAATACCACAAGGTCTCCTCTGATTTGGATTACTAACATGCTTTGACCCATTACCCACACAACATAATTTTCTTTTTGGAACCCCAATTCTCCTCCCATCTAATTTGGGCTTGGCGCATTAACTTCACCACAGGTCTTTCTATATCAGATTTTCTGTTCCCTTGGTCCAAGTCTTCTTTCTCTGAATTTGAAAGCTGTCGCTGCTGCTTATAAATTGTTGCCGTGAGATTGCCAAGGCAAACAGTTCACCCGTTTGGGCCTGGCCCATTTGATGCAATACGTTGGTTAATGTTGCTAAGACCCAAATTTTTGCCAAACATAGATGGGCTTGACACATTAGTTTGGAAACTGATCTTATGTTGCAGAATTCCCATCTTACCCCTGCCTTCTTCCTGCTTCCATTCACATTGTTCCTCGTTGAAGCTCCCATGTGCTCCTGCCATTCATTTTGGTTTCCTGTCGAACGTGGCTTGTTGGCTGTCATTTCTGGTTGCGACTTAGCCACTTAAATTCTGTTGGCATCCCCCTGCGGTATTGGGTTGAGCGGATTTGGCGGTGGTGGCGATGCTGTTAGAGCTTTTCTTACTTGAACTCTGGTGACCAAGGTACGACGTGGCTCTTTCGGCTCAACCCATCCTCGCCTATTGTGTGTTCCTTTTTCTTCCTCCCTTTTCACTTGTATCTTGGAGACGCGACCTCGTGCATGCTCCTCCGCAACATTGTTATTGCTACGCGACTCTTCTGTGGCGAAGACCCTGAATCTGGCGGTTCAGGCGGTAATCGTGGATAGACCGGCATTCTGAGCCCCGAGAACCACCACAGTCGCAAACTCCTCTCCCTTCTATATCTTCTCTCATGAAACTGCTAAAGAGAGTTGTGGTTGCAACTGCCATGGTTTCCAGCTCCTCCAACTCTTTTGTCACCGCTCTATTAGTCGTATTTGGATCAGGTGGCTCCGGTGGTGGGCATAGGTTGACACTGCCACCCCTTCTTCGTTGACGTTGACGTTGACGTTATCGTCTACATCGTACTCATGTGAACCCCACTGAATGATACCTTTGTCCTCCACACGTAACCTTCTCTGGTCACCATCGTTGCAATGGCATCTACAGACCTCCTTCTGTGGGTGTTAGGTTGGTCCACTCTCTGAGATTCGATGATTTGTGGGTCACAAAATCCCCTCATTCTGAATTGGGCCTTTAGTGTGGCCCAATTCCCTCTCTATGGGTCTACTCCACTACCCTTCTGTTCTCGATTACTTTCCTCTAGCATTAGGCCTGAAATTTGTTTGAACTCTTCGATGCAGCTCATCCCTGGCCCATTTTGTTTCACCCTCAACAATAGGCTGAAAGGATCCTTCACCACCCCTCGTTGGAACGTCTGCAAAACCACTTCTTTGAACTGGGTCCATGACGAAATAACACCTTTTCCTCCCAACACTAGTACCAACGCAATGCCTTCCTCTTTAGGGCAACCAACAGGAGCTCCATTCGTTCGTCCCTCTCAATACCATTCACAGTGTAGTTTCCCTCGATCCTTAACAACCACCCCGGTGCATTATCACCAGGGAAGATGGGCAGTTCCATTTTCCGATTGCGTTTGTGATGGCGATTGGCAGGGCTCCATCGTGACGAGTTCGGTAGATGGCTTCCCCAGGTGGAGTTGCCGCGGTGGTGCGAAGGTCCATCACTTGAATGAGGGAGTACCGCACCTCATGGTGGTGAAACTACGAGTGGCGATCCTCTCTGTGAAAGGGAGGGGGCTTGATACCATTGTTAGAAACCAAAAAGGAAGAACACAGAAATAGAAGAAGTATGTATTATTCACACACTCTTGGACTGGTACAAATGAAATCAGCCAAGGTAAAGAGAAAGCAACAGTATGAAATGAGCAGAACAGGGAGAATTCCTTGAGCACTAAGCAGCTCAATCTCTCCAAATGCCTGGCAAAATAACTGCCTGAATGATCCTCCCTCCCCTCCCTACTACAAATAACCCTCCTGTTGTAATAGAATTCTCACATGCTCCCCCATTGCCAACATGGCATTAACACACACTCACCCCTCACCAAGTCAGTTATGCAAATGGCCCACCAGAATCATACACATTCCCAACCCTCGCATTGCCCAAACTGCCCCTATACTTTTCTCTTTTGTACAATTTAATCCCATTGGGAATTGGTCTCTTAACACTACCCTATACATTCTTGTATGTTGAGTAGTCATTTTGGCATTCAACTAGTGGTTATCTTGAAGTGCTTTGTTTGTCTATTTGCAGTTAGATTTGATGGTGCTAAATTGACTATTATTCCTCCTTTCTTTTATTCCCATTTCATTTAGCATTTCTGGGAGAATGCTTTTTTCCTTTGTTCTTCTCTATCTTCAATAGCTTTTCTTATATGTGTGATTGATTGTTTACAATTGCAGGCTTTAGGTGTAGACTTATTGGGAGCATGAGCCTTAAAAAATGTAACTGTCTAAATTATGTAACTAAATCGAGATTATCCAAAACATCAATTTAACAAAATAACTAGAGGTGTCAAAAAGCCTTGCCCACTTAACCACAGAGAAACTATGAAGTAGAAGAAGTTTAATGTATTATTAACACCTTTGGAAGAGAAGAACCATATGAATCTTGCAGAAAATGAGAGAAAAGTCTCGAGCACTATAGTAGCTCAATCTCTCCAAGTACCTAGTCAATCTTTTGCCTACCCTGTCACACACCCTCCCTTCGACATGTCTAGTCTCGCACCTTAGTCCCCATGCCAACTCAGCAGAGTTGGTTACAATTATGCGCCTCCACTACTGCCTATTCTCTGTGTCTATTTCCCCTTTTGCCCTTTCTTTCATGCAATCTAATAATATGTAGGTTCCTAACACAATAAGCCTGGCCAAAATTAAAGCTACATGCCCAAAAAGCTTGCACTTGCAAAAAGCCCATAGGCCCAAAAGCCCACATGGGCCTAGTGGCTACCAGCCCACTTACAAAGTTCCAAAATTTACCAAATTTTTAATGGGTTGGGCCTACCCTTACCACAGAGAATTTCCAAATTTTGCAAACATTTTAAATCGATTGGTTGTAGTCTCAAGACTAGGCCTCTTGACCCACATATGGACTAACCTATCCCACCTATGACAACCTAGCCTACGTGGGCTGGTCCACATACCAAAACTCCAAATTTTGTCAGTTTTTATGAGTTGGCCTAGCCCACCTATGGGTTATCCCTAGCCCACATGGCCTAACCCACTTAAAAAATTCTAAATCTTATGCAGTTATTATAATCTTGTTGTCTTGTTAATTTTATCATCATAGATAGTTACATAATTTTTTAGCGGCGTTTTTAAAGACGGCCTATTTGAAGGTCTAGGCTTGTTTGACAAAGGCCTATTTTTAGCTTTTAATGCTTTGGCCTTTTAGCTTGTTTAAAATATTTTAAATTGCAGGCTTTAGGCTAAGCAAGGCTTTTTAAAAGCCAGGCTTAGGCTTAAAATAAAAAATCCTATGAGAAGCCACTGCCTTGGATGAAGTTGTGGAGTTGCAATATAGACTTGGTGTGTTAAAATCAAAGCTTGGCCTAACCTATTTTCATCCCTAGTTATGACTACCTTTCCTACTCGTGTGCTTTGTGATTTCATCTGCAGCCTCTTGGCCATTTATGTTGTAGTATGAGCCATATTGCTGTGATTCAAGCTTCTAAGTATGTGGAGAAGCTATGGTAGCAAACCCCTTGATATGGTCTTAACTTTTTTGTGATGCAGCTAAAGCCTTAGATTGCTGGTTAGTTGTTCAAAGAACATAGTATTCATTTTGAAGTTGATTTTCACTGGTTTCCGTCGTATGATATATCTAGACATGAAAGCATTTTATGCCAGATATATATGCTGCAATTGGAGAATGTATGAATGGATAACATTGGATTCAATACACATTGAAATATTTGTGGAGATCTTGATGTAGCCACTAAAATGTCTGGCTGCTATTTTAATATTACATGTTTGCTAGCAAGTATATTAGTGTAGAGATTGTCATGTTATTTCAATATTGCCAAAAGAAAAATAAACTACTACAATATGAAAATCGGGCAGGGATGGGTATTTAAAAGTTGTCCCAATCTGCCCCATTGCCACCCTAATCACAAGAAGCATCAACTCACCGCTCATCTCATGAAAGGATTAGTAGTAGTGGATTTGTGAGCTTCATGTTGTTAAACTTTGTTTTATAGTTGTGTTTTGAACTCGTTGATTGTGATGCTGAACTTATGTTGTTTTTGTATGCTTTGATGTCAAACATTATGTCCCCCCAAGAACTTTACTTTCCATAAAAACTAACACTTCAATGTAGTAAATGAAATCATACTATCAAACTATCTGAGCATTTTGGCTGCTGTTGTCATATAAACCTCTAGTCTTCCATTATCTGGATAGCTCCTTTAAGCTTGTGCTTTTACCTTTTCAATTTCACTATTATTTGATATCTGATCACCACATTGCAGCTGCTTTAAAGTTCTGTTTGCATTATAGGCTCATTTGAGGTGTTGGTTCCCTTGATTGCCTCTCCCTTTCTCCCTCTCTCACACAAACACTTTCACACACACGCAAAGGAACATTATGATTTTTGCCCTCTCAATGCATTGTGTACTTGTGTCTGATGGATTTCCCAGTCTTCCATAATCACCCTTTAAAGATGGTCATTAGGTCGTTCCCTCTGCTCTCTCTTGCCTTGAGTCAGCAATGCAGGAATTGTCACCATGCTTGTGGTATCTGTTAAAAGCTCTTTTCAGGATGATACAAAGCTTCTGATACCAATGTTAATTGAACTGACTGTTTGTTTTTATTAATAAGAACCCTTGGCTGTACACCAAGAATCTCTAAGGAATGATACACGTATGAACCCTAGGAGCGTATAGAGTCTCCAATCTCTAACTGATACAATGAATTCACTAGACACCTAACTAATCCTCATTTTCCTTTATTTATACTCACTAATCCCCTAACTAACTAACTTCCCTAACTAATCTCTAACTAATGGATCCTAACAATGAGAAGGTTTTGATTGATTTTATTTACTCTCATTTGATGTTATATGCTTTTAGAGAAACATTAGACCTTAATATGTTAGGTCCAATGATAAGTATTTAGGTGCATATATTCTACACAATAAACAAGCTTTTTTCATGCCTTGTGACTTGGAGGTCATGGGTTTAAATCTTGGAAACAACATTTCTGCAAAATGGGGTGAAGCTGCATACATCTACCCTCTTCAAACGCCACTAGGTAGAAGCTTTGTGCACTGGGCTGTTTTTCTTTTTTAACCAAGCTTTTCTTCCTATAGGTTCAGTCTAAATTGAAACTTGCAACAGGAAGTGCTTGATCCATATTTTCTTCTCAATTAAATATATTATTTTGATTTTTCATTTAATTCTGACATCAATGCAATTGATTGCATTTTGTTTATGAACTAGTAATATGGTGTTAATTTTACTTTTGATCATAGTTGTCATCACTACTGTAGTGGCTGGAGCAGAGCAGGGCAGAGCTTCCCTGCTTTCAAGACGATGTGGCAGAGTATTCGCTAAGTACTAGATTGCTGTGGCCAACAATAGCACCCTTTGCAGTTGCTCTGCTTTACAAAGATTACCCCCTTCTGAAATTTTCTGAATCCTGGGTTGTGGATACAATCTTTATTTTTATCCCAACTTAAACTTACATGGATCCATAAATTCCACGGAATTTTTTGTCATGCTGCATCTAGACCAGTTTTGGGGTTTGCTTAGACTTGCAACCTGTCACTTTCTCCACAACCCACCATTTAGCTTCTCACTTGCCCATCACACCAACCATTTTGCACGTAGCCTGCAAGCTTCTCTATGCCATGCATAGCTTGCTTGCCCATCTGTGTCACATGCAAGTGCTTCTCCTTTAGCATCCAATTCACCTCCAGCCCTTGATTATGCTCAACAGACTTGTGATTGGTACATGGGAGTTTATAATTACTTATGTTATCTTCAGTGTAGCAGCCACTTTATGGTGCACTATGTTGCTGCAGCATTTTTGAAATGATCCAATACTTTTTTTATGTTTAATTGTTCTGGTTTTTTAATTTTAATCATATTTTGGGTGATAGCATACAATTAATTTTGATGTTGCATTGTTAAGTTAGAGTTCTTGCTGATTGATTAGTTATAGTTTAGTCAAAGCAATCGTTTATTCAGTTTTGCTGAGTCGAAAGATTTTACTTGCTAATGGCTAGAAAGCTAGATTTCTGCCATTGTTGTTGGATAATGTACTGAAAACTTAAAAGAGACCTATTGTCATAAAATTAGGATGAGGGAGGTGTTCCTGTGTTACCATGATTGGTTTCTGTATTGGGCAATGAACGCATTGATCTCAACGGATAATTCTATTGTGTTTGATTATTTCCGAAGGGTGGCCTTCTCATACTTTATATTTGCTAATGTGCTGCTTACTGGCATTTCTTTGGTCTGCTTACTTTCTAAGTATGTACAGTGTCATCAATTTCTTTTTTTTTAACAACCATCATTTTACTTTTTATGAGATATATTGTCCTTAACTTCTTATTATAGTATTTCATCAGCATATTAAATATATAAATGCCTTTCAATGGTCACAAGCAAAGTCCAAGGACTACTATGACCAGCTCATTTAGGGTCTGTTTGGTTTTAGAAAACTATTTTCAATTTTCAATTTTATTGTTTCCGGATCTATTTCTCGTTTTAGGATTTTTATGAAGAAAATAGTGAAAATTGGAAATAAAAATTGAAAATTAAAATTTTCAGTTTTCACTGTTTGTGATAAGCATCCTAGGATAGTGTGGAACCGACTCTCAAAAGCTAGCTGTGAGGGGGGGAGAACCACTCTCCTTACCACTTTGGGTATCCCTACTAGGTTCCTTCACGAAAACCTGAAAAACAGGAAACAAGCTGAAAATACAAAATGAAAATTGAAATATGACTTTTGAAACCAAACAGAACCCTAAAGATTTAATCTCGCTTCAACTGATTCTTTTCTATTCATTTCTTTATTGCTATTGCATGCAAACCAGGCATCATTTACTGGCTTACTCAGCATCTAAAGTTTTGTCGAATGCAGTATTTCAGGTAGTGTCTGTTTCACGCAGGAAACAGCATGAATTTTGCGGCATCATTGTGCAGAAGTTGAATATCAAGGAACTCGTGACAAATGTTCCTGTATACAGAAGCACTAGTGGTATAACTTTATGATTGCTATATTGGCTATTGGATAATAACTTCCAACATTAAGCTAGATTAATGACCTTTTGGCACATTATCATTTTAGATGTTTCTGGAGAAGGTATGAGTCTGGTTTTCAGGCGTTGGGCTACCAAAAAGACCGCTGGGTCCACAAAGAATGGACGAGATTCAAAACCCAAGAACCTTGGAGTGAAGAAATTCGGTGGGGAGGTGTAAGATTTTTTCTTTTTATGCAAGAGTATTAATTTTTTCACCAACAGACAGAGAATTAGAACAGAACTTTTAACACTCTGGATGGTTCATTCCCTCGTGACATTTATTTATGCAGAGAGTGATACCTGGAAATATCATTGTTCTTCCATCCAGGGAACTATGTTGGAATAGGTAAAGATCATACCCTTTTTGCTTTGAAAGAGGGGTGGGTGAAGTTTGAAAGGAAGAAGCTGGCTGGTCGCAAGTGGGTGCATGTTGAGCCTAAGGAAGGTCATGTCCTCCACCCTGTGTATGCATATGCTTCTGAATCTGAAATAAAAGTTGCTAAGTCTGCAGCATCCATGATATGAATTTTTTGGTGACAATTGTCAGTTTAGTTCCTCAGCTTATGTGATCTCCTTGATGTTACACCTATGCCTTAATTTGATGATAGCTGGGGTTGAATGTTTGTTATGTACAATAAGGCTGCATAAATGTACACACTATTTGGGTGTCATGTCCCTGAAAATGAAGAAATATCTAATTAAAAATTATTTTACTCCAATAAGCAAATGAGCTCTATTCCACTCTCTTCACCACATATACTACACTTCAATATGCTTGATAATAGTTCCTGCATTTTTGGAAACGGGCATTGTAGATCATTACTCACTTGCATGCATTCTTTGATGCTTTATGCTCTTGTGCTTCTTTTTAAGCCTTATTATAAAGGTTTATCTGACCATAAGGAGTTAAAAAGGGAAATGTTAGCCTTGGAAAGATGAGCATTTATATTTTCAAAGTAATGGACCTACAACAGAGTTTTGAAATTACCTCTTTTAGTATTCTTAACCAGTAATGCTTCACATTTTCCTCGATGATAATAGTTGTCACAAGGAATGTAAAGTTATACCATGATTGAGCATGTAAAATCTACACTCATGAAGCCTTTCAACGACCATGATTGAACTCAAATTTTGTGGACTTTCATTAACTTGCATATTTGCATTTGACAAGCATTTATGATTTACCACTATTCTTCCAGACTAGTTACTGATTGTTTCAACTTTCAACCACCTCATTGATTCTAATAACTATATTGTCAATATGATTCATCTAGTCAAAACATTGGTTTATTTTCACTTTTATGTTCAATTTTTATTTGATCACCTACAATAATACACTTATACTTGCAAGGAAATTAAAAGTGATTATCCTAATCCCTCCCGATCAATAGCATTCCTAAAAATACATTGCTATTAAAACTTTCACATATATGGTTAAAGAAATTCAAAATACAATAGTTATATAATTGAAAGAAGAGCATATACTTTATTTTATATTCTTCATATTCGTCCTTCTCGTCGATGTGAGCTCTTGGGGAAGATCAACCTATTATCCCTAGAGTAACCTTTATTCATTGAGCGACGACACTTTCACTCAGTACCATTGAATCACTACAGCCGACTTTCGTCCCTACTTGATGAGTGGGTCTTGCAGCAAGCTTTCTGCCTTTGCACTTGAGGGCTAATCTCGTTTAGCCCGAGGAAACTTTTGCATGCCACCATTACTTTTTGAGAGGCCTACGCCCCATAGAACTCTCTACCTTAGACTGTCCCTTAGCCCGTAGGTCCTAGCACTAGGTTATAATTCCAGCTCTTCAGAGTGGTATCTTAGTGATGGCTTGGGCTCTTCAGGAAGGAGACCTTCTTCGCTCTCCACCTAAGCTATGCAAGAAAAGCCCAAGCCCTCCTAGGGAATAGTGAAGCTTCATAGGGTCTTTTTGAGTGGAGGTAGTCGTATTTTCACAGATATGTCTATTTCACCCAGCCTCTCATTGAGACAATGCCCATATTGTTATGCCCATGCCTTTCACAAATGTAGCACCCAAAAAATTATTTGAAAATTAATTTGAGCTTTATTAGTGAGAATTTAAAAAATTTGACAGTTTTAGCAATGATAAGGAGGTTCAATGGATGTGTAAAAAAAATATGAATAGTGATTTGCGGGCCTTATGAACCCGTTAGGACAACCAAAACCCTAAATCTGGGACCAAGATGCCCAAGATTGAAAAAAGATAGGGTTAAGGCTAGAATGGTTAGAAATGAAGATTTTATACCTGGAATTTAATTTCGGCAATGTTTAATTACGGGTACGGTTTTACCAGTTCGATAAAATTTTGATATGCGATTTCTAACACGAAAGATAGTTTAATCTTTATAAAAGGATAATGTTTATCCTTTAGGGCCAAGTGTAAGGCTAAGATTCAAGATTAAATCCTAGCCATTCATTTTTTTAATTATTAGAAAGAAACTACACTTTAATTACCTACATATTACATTTATATCAAGATGAAAACAAGTCAACAAACCTTGTCTCTCCATCAAGCTATTTTTGGCCAAGCTTCCTAAAGAATCAGCCTCCATTATCATCTTCTCAAAACCTTCAAATCTTGATTTCAAACCCTCAAAAACCTAGCTTGAACTTGATAAAATCACAAGATCTCTTCACAAAACTTCTTTTACTCATCACCACCTACAAAACTAACTGATTGAAATTCCAATTTTTCACCTTTTCTCACCTTGAGAGATCATCATCTACTGTATAAGGAAGGGTTTGGTGTGGGTTAGAAGGCCTTGAAATGAAGGAGATCATTCTTGGATCATCCTTGGAGCCAAGATCCCTAAAGCCACCAAAGTAGGGTTCTTTGTACCTTTTTCTGGCCATTCTGTTTTTCCATTTTTACTTGTTGGAATTTTGAATTTTCTAGTTCTAATATATGATTTCAGATAGATATACATGTATTTACATTGATGGCGTATTTTGATGTTGTTGAAAAATCATTTTGTTAAAAGAAGTTTTGAACTATGTTGATTATTTTTGGATTTCTCCCAGCAGGTTATAATTCACGAATTTTCTCAAGTATTTGTAGATGGATTTTTTAGCTGAAATTTTTATATGATAAAGCTAACATGTTAAGGTGTTTTGAATATTTTTCTTGGGTCTTAAAAATGGCTTTTAATATTTTTGAAAAATGTAAAACTGAGATTGTTGGTGATGTTGACTAGATAGCCAATTTTGAAGCTTTGAATTTTGCTAATTTTGTTAACATAACAAATGATTGAATTATTATTTGAAATTTTTATAGGGTGTTGGAAACATCTCAATGTTTAACCATGAATTTTATTTTGATTTTAAGAACTTATTTGCTAGGGTTAAAAATTATGGAATTTTGGTTTTGAGTTCATTAGGTGGTCTTTGACCATTGAATTTGTAGAATTTTATTAGCATAGTTAGAGAATGATTATTGCTCTGAAATTTTTACAGAATCTTGTGAACACATTGAAGTATCATGGATAATTTTTGTAGCATTGGAATTGATTGTTTGATATACAAATTAAATCTTGCTATACAATTGTAAAATATGCCCAATGTGCTGAAAATGTGCAAATACACCTAATTGATGATATAATGATTTTTTATTCAAGTGTGATATGTATGAATGCATGCTATGGACTTTAAAGATTGTTTTATGGGGAATGAATGAGAATAACTTGTGATTGATTGTCTATGTGATTAATGAATGCAATTGAAAAAAAAAAAAAAAAGATTGAGACTATAATTTGATATCCCTTTGCTATGTCAAGGGCACATAATAATGAGAATGGTATGGATGAAATCCCTTAGTATGTTAAGGGCACAGAGATCCCTATAGTATGTTAAGGGCAGAAGATCCCCCTTTATTATGTCAGGACACGGAAAGAAAAGGATGATGTATATGAGATCCTTTCAATGTATCGAGGGCACGTAGATGATAATGAAGTACTATAATGTTGAGTAGTAAGACATGTGTATATTGAGTGATTGAAAACGTTGAGTAGGATGACATATGTATGTTAAGTGGGTGAATAATAAAAGAGACTCACTTCGAAAGAATGATTTTTGAACTTTAAAATGAACCTTTGATATATGTTGCATCCTCACATTTTTTATAAACGAAATGACTAGGATGATGATAATAACATGGATTTTTTTGTTGTTATTATCCATTTTGGGGATATCTTATTGAGGATTTTAAGATTTTCACCTATATGTGTTTGTATTTCTGTTCGCCCTTAGGTTGATCAGTGAATTATGGGGTTGCTACACAAGAGAAATTGGAATTGCAGTAGTTTAGTGTCTAGAATTAAGTTATACTTAGTTGTAGGAATATGTATGTATATATGATAGAGAACAAATGTGTATTAAAGCTCATAGAAGAGCTTTCATTTTGTACTTGACTTTGTATTCAATAAAAGTTTTGTTTGTTTGTTATATATATTTTATTATAATTATGACATAATTATCTCGTAAATCAATCGATCTGGCTATAAAAAGTTAAGAAAGGTTCGCTAATTAATAAGTAACAACTCTCTTACGATGTTATAACTTAAGGATGATGTTATACTTAGGAGGGTGTTACAATAGACATGTCTTTGTTTTTTTTTTTTTTTTTTGTTAATAAGAGCTTTAAGTGTGTGCTAGGTTGGAAGATGAAAATGATATGAAAATTTTTATTAATGAGATTAATGTGTAATTTTATACTTGAAGTATTTTTATGAAAATTTATCCTCAATTTTACCTTTCAATGAATGTACTGAAATTTTGTTTGGATGCTTTTTCATTAATAGAAGGAATCACAATGAGTAAGAAAAAATTGGAAAGGGAAGGAAGACATGGAACAAAGTTAGTTTCTTGTTTGTTTGGGTTGTTATTAAGGGAACAAAACCAAATTCCTTAGTTGTGTTTGGAAGTTACAAAATAAAGGAACAGAACATAGTAATTATAGTTATTAACTTCACAAAATTTTGGTGCTGCTCATTCCATTCCAATTTTGTAGGGAAAGAAAAATTAACTTTTAGGGCATGTTTGGTTAGGGGGTAAAAATGGAGAGTAATCTTTCGTGGATGAGTTTCATGTATAATTTTACACATGAAACTTATCCATGAAAAATTTACTCTAAATTTTACCCACAACTAAACACACCTTTATGGGTATGTTTGGTTAGGGGTAAAAAAATTGTGTAAATTTTCATGGATGAACTCTATATATAAAATTACATATGAATTTTATCTATAAAATTTTACCTCTATTTTTACTCCTCAACCAAACATACCCTTGAGGGAAAGAAGGAGAATTGTTCCCTATGAGTTCCTTTTTGTTCTTACCTATTATTAAACTCCCAAACAAGAGGAGTTCCCTTTTGTGTCATTCATCTTCTCTTCTCATTACCTATCATTCAAACACACTAAATGTAATAGTTAACTATAATACCTCAAGTTTAGACGTCCAAAAGGACCTTGAGTGACCTTCAATGTTACCTTTAGGACCATATTCTAGTTCCCATGTATGCTAGATGAAACCGGAACATAAGTTTTAAGATAAAACTTTGGCTTTTATGTTGAAAAGCATGACCCCGTCTAGTATTTTGTAAATATCTTGAGCTACATATATCTGTTTAATGTGATTCTTGCATCATTTGAAAGCTAATTTAATTTCTAAGCTATTTCTATCCTAGATGAATTCCAAAAATATTGAGAGTTATTAGTGAATTAAGTTTCAGATCGTAGGTAAAAATAATAATGCATGCAACCCCCGGGTGTTGATCACCACAGGGCTATGTGAGACACCTAGAAAACGCAAAATGCACATTTTAGCATCATATCATTTAGGTTTTTGCCCTAACACCCCCAAACACTTTATACATGAACCTTAATCGCCCTAACTCTCCTCTTAGCTTTATATGTGAATTTCCAAGCATCATAATTGATTTCCACAGACTAAATCCTTTTGGTAAGTATGTTCTTAGTATTTTGTCAAACCTAACTTAGATTATGACTAGCATGTGAGGAATCTTATCCCCACGTTAGCCTCGTGATCACTGTCGTGCTATATACATACTTTATTCATAAAAAGAGATTTAAAACATAATCAAATCTTACATTTAACTTAGAATAATCATGAATAACCTTTTCCATAAATAAAATCTGAAATTGTAGCTGTAGTGTAATATAAATAATATTGAGTTGCTCATTTACAAAATAAATCATGAATACTAAATGATTTTAATACAAAAGAATCATGGTATACAAATAAAATAAATGCATGGTTTAGGACCCGCCTACAATGTCAATGGAGCACTTTAAGCCAAAAAGTAAAATATTGTGGCTTCATGCCAATGTGAAGTTCACCTGCTTAGGAGATATCTACTGTAAGGGAAGGAAGTGAAGGATCCGGAAACTACACCTACCTGCGAGGAAAGAAAGAAAAGAGGGTGAGTTTTGTTACAAAAACGTGAGTGGATCTTCACTCATAACCATATATGGGACAAGAATGAATTATACATAAATAATAATAATGCAACTACAAAACATTTATATTTACTTCACTGACAATTATCATCTTTATCTTTTGAAGAATTATAAAAGGAAACAAACTATCCATCAACTGAGGAGGGTGTTGCCCTGGCAAACAAGAGCCCTAACTAAAAGAGATATTAGCGGCTTGGCGACCGCCCCTGGAGACTGATCTAAATCAAGGACAACTTGCTCCTGGTGGGCCTTGGTATACCAAGGTTAATGAGGACCTCCATTAACTCACAGTTCCTCTTAGTAACTCTCTATTGGACCAACTGGAGTCAAAAGAGTATTCTATATTTCTAAGTTCAACATTTCTCAACTGTTATAATAAACATAAAGCCTTGAGTTTCATTTCATCCATCATACCAATTTCAATTTGTCATAATTAAATCAAATCATGAAATAAATCATATAAAATCTCCATAGAGCAATTATAGTCTCATGCATTTTCTAAAATATAAATTTTCATGTATAGATTCAAATGGAACATTTCTAACTCAAACACACTTTTCATATAATTCCATATCATGTGAAAACTAATATTTTCCAACTCTCAAATATTTCATAATGCTAGAAAATAATGATATAATGACCAAAATAACTCCATGAGATCAAACCCACTCACCTAGAGGTAGAATATGAAGCACCAATACCATGGGGACTAAAGAGGAGGGATGACATAATGTCGCCCATACAACCATTAAACTCATAAGAAATCTATAGGTATTCCTAGATTGCTTTAGATCTGCTTTAACAATATGGGGGAGCATCCCTACTTGATAACCATGAGAGAATAACAAATCCTAACATAAGATCACAAAAGAATGGAGAAAAGGAAGACAAATCTAATAACATATACTCACCTTGAAGCTTGGGGATGATGGATTAGAATGAGGTTGAGAGAAAGAGGGAGGAGATTGGGGTTTTTGGGGTTTATTTCGGTTTCTCCAAATGAAGCCAGAAACTGGGTTTTAAAGGTAAGGTTTCGTCATTAGTGAAACTGTTAATTTTGATACTTTGCTAACATAGGGTGCTTGCTGCAGCAAGCCTGGAAACATGACCACTTGCTGCAGCGAGCCTGTGCCAGGAGCAAGCATAGAAGGGCTTGTTGGTTCGTGACACCTAAACATACTCACTATATTGAATATGTTCTGCATAATTCTCCAGAACCTAGGGCTAACTTCCTTTTGCATTCCAGCCCATTCCTACTGAGGTAGGTCCAGGGACCCTTAGGGCCATATAGAATTTGTCTCTAGACACGTGTACACAAGGTATTACATATTTCTAGCCCTCTCTTAAGTTTAGTTGTTATTAGGGCTCTTATGGTTTAGGTTTCTCTTCCATATTACTTCTAAATCAATTCTAATAGTGTTCCAATGATTCTTTGGTAGTTGGAAATGCCATTTCAAGTTCTAGGATCACATAGGCATTGGTCATGCATTCCGATAATGACTTGTGAGTGGGTTTGAACTCATGGCTTTATTTTGACCATTAAAAGTAGCTTCCTTGCATTGAAAACTATTTTGTTAAATCAAAAGATTAAATTATGCTATGCCTATGTTTTACGTGTATTATGCCAAGTTTGGTAAAGTTGTGGTTTGACAAGTTTGTTGTGAAAAGCATTATTTTGGAAAAGTCCTGGAACCATAATTGGTGTGTATGCATGTTTGGAGTTGTATACTGTCAAAGTATGATATTTTTTTGATTTATGAATTTAGAGATTGATATGAATGATTATATATTTTAGAATTTTATGGGTAATAGAGCCTTGGGTTTATTTTTGCAAACAGTTTTAGACAATAGCTATAGAGAACAGACAATGAGTTGTTGTAAGATTGTTAGTCTTTGTGCAAAGTAGTCCATTAGAGAACAATCTCGTCATTTAGAGTATTCAGAGAATGAAACCTTATATGAAACCTGGTTAGGTGCCCTATTAGAGTTTGAGATCAGTACTATTTATTTATTATGTATTTAATTATTTATTATCAACATTTTACTCTATTATTTACTATGATATGGATTTTGGAAAAAAATTTAATATTATCATATAATTAATTAGTTATCAATTGTTTTCTTACGACACATGTATACTTGTGGGTGAGAACTTACTCATTAGTTTTGATGAACTCATCCTTATCCTTTCTTCTCTCCTACAAATATAGTTTTAGGCTTAGTCATATTAGGATCCACCTCAATAGTGTTGCTATTTTCCATTGGTGAGCTTCATATTAGAGTGAAGCTTAGTTTAAGCTCATGACAACCATAATAGTGCTCTTGTAGTCATGTAGGTAGGGTTTCTGACCATGCATTATGTTATGATATTTTATTTTGCTTTATAATTGTTTTATTCATGATGTTTGGTGCTTGGGTTAGATTGGAATTCTTTTTATTTTATGTTTAGATTTTATGTTTTGGAATAACTCACATTTATGAACTCTTGTTGAAACTGAATTATTTGCAATTGATTTGTGGGATAATATCATGTTTGAACTAAGTTTTGTGGCATATTGTTATTATTATATATGTTAGTCACGTCGTGTTACCTATAGGCTTTCATGCAGTACAATGCATGAGAGAAAAGATAGAAGGGGCACTTCTAGGCCCTACCCTAAAACCTCAAAAAAAATGAATAGATATATTAATTTCTAAGTAAAAGGAATTTTTGTCAAAACACATCTTTATATCTTAATATGTGTTACCAAACGCATAATAGTATTATTTTATACAAGACAATATTTCATATAGTGCCATTACAAACACTATATAGTATTAAAAATTTATCAGCTTTTTCATATCAGTTGTCTCAAATGGTGCTTTAATGTAGAAATTATTGTAAATTAGATTATTAATCAAAATTTTTTACATATTATTGTTTGAAAATAATAATTATGCTTTGAGATTTGAATAAATCATTGTAATTATTTCATATAAAATGATATGTTAAATGTTTATTAGTTTTTTTCTCAACTGGATGTTTATTAACTTAATATGTCAAAAATTATGTTGATTAACACAGAATACAA
>JAMLFY010000017.1:3932704-4004499 GCA_030441495.1 Dalbergia oliveri
TGATTAGAACTAAAATTGCTTAAAAACACTCAAATTGCTTACTAATTCACCTAAGCCCTTAATTGTAAATTCTCTATTTGCAAAGATACCTACCTACACCTAACATAATACATGGAACACACAAATTTTATCTTCCTTGGGCTATAATGCACGAAATTATATGGCCTAATATGCATCAGAAAATATGTCAAGCTTGGCACAAAACTCAAGGTATGAAAACAAGGAATCATGTTTCATGATTCCATGTTTTAAGCCACCAAACAAGATGATTTTTCTTCCTTGAATTCTGGTCAGACTTTCCTCCTTTTCTTGTCCATTTATGAGCTCCAAAATCTCTATAAATAGGCATGCTTAAGGAGTCTTAGAAGCTTACTCATAATTGCACAATTTCTAGTTTTTACAAAGCACAAACTCTCTTTCTTCTCCTCCCTTGGCTGAAATTCTTCTTCAATTTTCAAAGAGATTTTTTCATTTCACTCCAGAAACCAAGTTCTCTTCCTTTCCTTCAAACCACATTAGGTAGGGAGTTGTCTTTAAGCTTATTTCTATGCTTTGCTAAGTGTTGTTCTTGGTTCAAAATGATGATTTCATGGACTTTCTCTAGCTTTTCCATTCCTTTCTTCTTTCTTTTCCTTGAACATTTCAGCCATAAGGCCTATATGGGAATATGATGATAGCTTGATGATGAGGACCTTGAGTGTTGGTTGTAAATCCATCACAAGTTAGGCCTCTAAAGCTTGAAAATTCCACTTGATGCAAAACTTTAAAGAATGATGTTTTTATGATGTAAAATAAAGATCTTGAGTTTAGAACTTGAAAGATGTATTTTTCACTTTGTCTTGCTAAGATATATTGGGTTGAATTTATATTTCTCTAAAGTCTTGGAGGAGCTCTAGTAAAGAAATAAAATGAACTTGCATCCATGTTTAAGTTTATGCCTTGCATAACCATATTTACTTTCTATGTCATCACTAAATTCTCAAGAATGAATAAATGAACTTGCATTCTCATGTTTAAATTTCCAAGCTTGCATTTCATGTTTATATTTCAAGTTGTCACTTAATCTTCAAAGATAATAAAGAGGATGCATCTCATATTTATTTTATGCTCTCACTTAATTTTATAATGGCTAAAAGAATCAATGCATGGCATGTTTATTTTATGTCATCACCTAAAGATCCTAGAGCTCAAAGACTTGCCCAAGTATCACAAACAAAGTTGGAACCATGGTAATAAGAACTCTAAACTCATTTCAATTTCCTTAAGATTATTGGAGTCAAAGAATTCATTCTTTAAGAAGTCTTGAGTTTGGAGCTTAATAAGATGTAATAAGAATTCTCTTCTCTCTCACTTGGTTGTGCCGGACTACCGCCGTTCCGCTTCTTAAAGATCTTCTCTCTCCACTTGTCCAGTGCGGACTACGCCGCTCCAGTTCTTGCATATCATGTTTATAATTCCAAGTTATCACCTTATAAAGACAAGATTAAAATGAGGTTGCATAGCATGTTTATGATTCTAGTTATCACCTAAATCTCTAAAGCTCAAGACTTGCTCCTTTTATCTTAAGTGAAAATTGTAATCGTGAAGATTCTTTCAATGTATAAATCGGCCTCATGATTAAGGTAGGCCTAAAGTGGTTTTAAATAAGTTACTGATTTAGTTCTAAAATTTCTTTCAAGAGTAACAAAAAGAATTATTTTTTAAAAGAGTTTTAATGCCTTGCAAAGATTTTATGGGATACTAGTATCTTACTTGTATTAAAAATGTGATTTTAAGCAATTATGTGAGGTTCATGATTCAGCCACTAATCTATTTTAGTACTACTGGATGATGATGGTTTAATATGTTTGAAGTTGTGATAATTATGGTTTATTGCTAAAGGAATGATTCTATGCATGTTAGAGATAAAACTAGCTTCCTAGAAAACCTTAAAAGCAAGATTTCTAGAATTTTAAGAGAATGAAATTTATGCATTCTGTAGAGCCTTTAGTGACCTTAAGAACCAGATTTTATAATGTTTAGATAAGGGAGAATGATTCATAATTGGTTTAGTAATTAATTTTAGCATCATAGGGAAAGGGTACGAGAAAAGGTTAAAACGCAACTTCTAGCACACGAAACCTTAAGAACAACTTACTCTATGCTGCCCCATATAGTCTAATAACGTTCTTAGGACTTATAATTGATGGTAATAAGTCCCTTAGATGCATAATTAATTAGTTCAATAATTAAGGTTGCCCGATTCTAGAGTTTTGGTTGTTTAAGAAACTTTCCGATAAGGATTTATGATGATGCCTCTTTGATGTTTTAAATGATAAGTCTATGTAGTGATTTGATGCTTATTAAGTATTTGACATCATTGAATGATTTCCGTGCATGTTATAGTTCCTGTTGCAAACAATGAGAATGCTTATGCATGAAATAATGAAATATTCTTTGTTATTTAAAAATTTACCCTTGTTGTTGGAAGAAAGTATATTACTGTAAAAGTGTAATTTGGAAAGGTTCTGGCTAGGAAAGACTTGGTATTTAAGTGTGTCCATTTGTGGCCCACCTCTCTTCCTGGAATCTCCAATGCATGATTACAGTTGTATATATTATTCCAAATAAGACTATAAACGAGAAAATGTTATGAATGATTATGAATTGAGAATTGTATTATGATATAACATGCAAAGACTTAATGGTGACTTAAATTTATGAGGAAATGATCCTTTGGACCCATCAGACTATAGGTGGTGAAAGGTGATTCTTGCCCCTAAACCGTTCTCTCAAAGGGTAGAGTCGGGATTTTAACTTATCAAAAGGGATAAGTATATGCTAGTGACGACTAGTAAGGTATGAGCTCATAACCTAGATTACTCCCAAAAGGGTGGAGTATAGGGTGGCCCAGGAAAATGATGATGAAAGTAACTTTAAGTCACCTAAGAAACTAAGTAAATGCATTATGTGAATATGATGTTCTGCTATGCATAGTATTTATGAGATGATGATGAGAAATATGATGTTCTGCTATGCATAGTATTATAAAATGATGATGAGGAATATGATGTGATTTTATGCATAACTATGTTATTATATATGAAAGGAAAAGTTCATTATAAACATGACATGCTAAGTTTATGATGCATTATAAGACGCATGATTAAAACTGACGAACCCTCGGTAAAGTATATTTTCAAACTTAATAAATCAATCTTAGCATGCTCACTATTTCATAATAACCCCGAGGTTCCTGAGGACGATGATGATGACACGATGCATATGAGGTGAGTACCTACGAGATTCTTTTATAAGTTTCTCACTCTTCTTTTTCTTTCCATCTCGTCTTCAAAAGTGATGGTGATGTTCATGATTCCCGTTGATGCTCTCACCTGGTAGATGTACTTGATCTGGTGAACCAGCTTATTATCCTTGAAGAATATATCGTGAAACTTTGTGCGTGAGCTTGGATATCTATTGCTATCTCTGAAGTGTTATTATAGGTGCCGTTAATGGATGTTTTTCCATCCATATATTATTTATGTTTTGTTTGATTGCCTACATCTAGCTTAACTCTGTTGGTAGGCAAAATATCTATGTGTTATGTAATTATGGATGTTATATGATGGAGCCAATATGATGTGTTTTTCATAATATGTCCGTTGGTTTTCCGCTTTATCTCGATTATCGTTCACGTTATATTAGGCTCACGTTTCAATCATGTTTTTAAAAAAATGGCTCGTAATTTCATAAGTATTTTCAAAGTATGGTTAATAATTGAAGCAAAGAGTAAAGTCTAGTAATTAATCAATACGACCTAGGCGTATTAGGTTAATTATTATAGTGTTACATTTTGGTATCAGAGAGTTTGGCTTCTTATGGAGCTCAAGGATTGGACCGGCTATGCTTCTAAAGCATAATACGTTAGAGATGTCATGTGTAGAATGTTTATCATCAGGATGAGCTTGAGGATTAGAAATACATGATTACTGGATGTTGCACGTGCCATGGTAACTTGCTCACTTTCCATGGAATGTTGAGCCTATCACCTCAGTATTGATGTTTTGTGTGTATACCAATCGCACGTCGACAACAGACTAGGAACGCGCTAGAATAACCAGAACAGACCCCAAGCACTCTGATGTAGCAAGGACAATGAGGATGATGATGGAGTGCATGGATTAGGATCGCCAAGCTAATGCGAATCAAGGCCATGAGATCCCGAACACGCTCGTTTTGGGAGTTCTAAGGCGAACCCACCATTTTTCAAGGGGACTCAATCCAAATGTAGCAGATGAATGGATTCGGAATATTGAGAAGGTCTTTGCGTTGTTCCATGCTCAGAGGAGAAGGTTACCTCGTACCCATATGCTCAGGGTGAGGCAGGCTTTTGTGGACAGGTGCCGAAGACTCTGAGAGACGACATGGACATTGATTGGGAACTATTTAAGGTCCATTTTTATGAGAAGTATTTCCCAGAGTCGGTCAAAAATGCCAAGGACATTGAGTTCATGTAGCTTGTCCAAGGAAATATGAATGTGGCCCGGACACTGCCAGATTTGAAGAACTTATTATGTTCTCAATGATGTATAAGTAACCCAGGAGTATTGGAAATGTATTAAATACGAGTTAGGGTTAAAGGCAAGCTTAATGTGGAGTTGCACATTTGGAGATTAGGGATTTCTCTACTCTAGTTAACAAATGTCGCATCATTGAAGAAGGGCAGAGAACACCTCAAAGTCTATAATGTCACCAAGAAGCTGACACCTCAAGGCAAGTCAAGAGGCAAAACGAACTATTCCCACCTCAATTTAGACCCCAAGGTCCGCAAAGGAACTTTCAACAAGGAAGGCCGAACAACAACAACCGCTATAATAACCCCAACAATAATCGCAATAGCAATAACAACAACAACAACAACAACAACAAAGGGAAAGCACCACAAAGAGGTCCAACACACCTCCACGACCACCATCCATGGAATGTCCCAAGACGGCAAGAATCATGGATGCATGCCATGTCGAGCAGGACAAATGTTTGCTACGTGTGGAAAGCCAGGCCACTATTCTCGAGAATGCACAGAGAGGAACCCGTCACCCCCAATCCCAAGCCGCATACCAAGGAAGGGTCTTTACCGTTAATGCTAAGAAATGACAAAGTCAGGAATCTCATGGAAGGTAAGTTTAACATGCATGGTAAAAACTTAATTGTACTATATGATTCCTGCACTTCCCATTCTTTTATCTCCCACTCATGTGTTAAAAGCCTTAGCTTACATGTGACCGCACTTCCTTTTGACCTTGTTGTTTCTACTTACTGGAAAACCGTTAGGACTTGTAGAATTGTCTAGATTGTAATTTTGTTGTTGAAAATAGATCCTTTGTTTTAGACCTTATTTGCTTACCTATGCGAGGTTTAGATGTGATTCTTGGCATGGATTAGCTTGAGGCCAACCGTGTACGTGTTAAACTACTACGAGAAAACCATCACTTTTCTTCCTGTTCCCATTGAACCTAAGAAACCCATAAGTCTATATATAACGCTGGAAATGGACTGGTAAGGGTGAGAATAAAGGTTATATTTTCCTAGCCGCTAGTGATGTAGACTTTGAGCAAAGTATCGATGAGATACCAATAGTAAGGAATTATCCCGAAGTATTTCCAGAACTACAGATCCTAGTTTCCCCCAAGAGAGATAGAGTTTTCCATAGAATTGTCCTTGGTAGGACCCATATCTATAGCCCCATACAGGATGTCCCCATTAGTTAACCGAGTTAAAAGCTCAATTGGAAGATTTATTGTAGAAAAAGTTTATTAGGCCTAGTGTATCACCTTGGGAGCCCCTGTGTTGTTTGTGAAGAAAAAAGATGGGAGTATGAGGATGTGTGTTGACTATAGGCAATTGAATAAAGTGACAGTGAAGAACAAATACCCTTTGCCTAGGATAGATGACTTGATGGACCAGCTTAAAGGTGTAAATGTTTTCTAAGATTGATTAGAGGTCAGGTTACCACCAGATTAGGGTGAGAGATGAAGATATATCGAAAATGGCCTTTCGCATTTTATACGGCCATTTTGAGTTTAGGAATGTCCTTTGGATTAACCAATGCTCCGGCAATTTTTATGTATTACATGAATAGGATCTTTAGACCTTATTTAGATCAGTTCGTGGTTGTCTTTATAGATGACATTCTCATCTACTCTAAGACCCACGAGGAGCATGAACGCCACTGAACCATAGTACCTGGAAATCTTGAAGGAAAGAAACTATATGCCAAGCTTTCCAAGTGTGAATTCTGTTGGATGAGGTGAAATTTTTAGGGCATGTAGTATCTAAGAAAGGAATTGCTGTAGGTCCTAGTAAGGTGGAAACGGTTGTAAACTGGAAAGACCAACCACAGGAAATAAAGTAAGGAGCTTCTTAGGTTTAGCTGGTTATTACCGTCGGTTATCAAGGGATTTTCCCAGATTTCCCTACCTTTGACCAACTTAACTAGGAAAAATACCCCTTTTCATGGACCCGAAGTGTGAAGAGCTTTCAAGAGCTGAAACATAAGCTAACCTCAACCCTGGTTTAGTGTTACCCGACCCCAATGTGCCTTTCGAAGTGTACTGTGATGCTTCGAGGAAGGGTTTGGGATGTGTACTGATGCAAAATAGGCAAGTGGTGGCCTATGCATCAAGGCAACTCAAGCCACATGAGGCAAATTACCCTACCCATGACCTTGAGTTAGCCGCCATTGTGTTTGCTCTAAAGATTTGGAGACACCATTTATACGGAGTTAAGTTTGAGGTGTTCTTGATCATAAGAGTTTGAAGTATCTCTTTGATCAAAAGAGCTAAACATGACGCAAAGAAGGCGGATGGAATTTTTAAAAGATTATGATTTTGGGTTAAACTATCACCCAGGTAAAGCTAATGTTGTAGCCGATGCCCTAAGTAGGAAATCTTTACAAGTATCCGTTTGATGGTGAAGGAGCTTGAGTTAATTGAGCAATTTAGAGACCTAAACCTAGGGATGACCTTGACCACTAAGGGCATAAGAGCTTGCCATCTTTGTGTGACGAGTGAATTCAAGGAAAGAATTGCTCAAGCCCAAAGGGAAGATATGGAATTCCAAGAAACCTTAGAGACAGGAAGAGCTGATAAGTTGAAAGGTGTTACCCAAGGGAGTGATAGTTTATGAAGGTTTGAAGGTCGTATTTGTGTACCTGCTAGTGGTGACCTCCGAAAGGATATTTTGGAATAAGCCCATAAGAGTCATTTCACCCTTCATCCCGGTTACCCAAGGGAGTGATAGTTTATGAAGGTTTGAAGGTCGTATTTGTGTACCTGCTAGTGGTGACCTCGAAAGGATATTTTGGAAGAAGCCATAAGAGTCATTTCACCCTTAGTGGTAGATGTACTTGATTGGTGAACAAGCTTATTATCCTTGAAGAACATATCGCTAAACTTTGCGTGAGCTTGGATATCTATTCCTATCTCTGAAGTGTTATTAGTAGGTGTCGTTAATGGATATTTTTCCATCCATATACTATTTATGTTTTGTTTGATTGCCTACATCTAGCTTAACTCTGTTGGTAGGCAAAATATCTATGTGTTATGTAATTATGGATGTTATATCATGGAGCCAATATGATGTGTTTTTCATAATATGTCCGTTGGTTTTCCGCTTTATCTCAATTATCGTTCACGCTACACGAGGCTCACGATTTCAATCATGTTTTTTTAAAAAAAAATGGCTCATAATTTCATTAAGTATTTTCAAAGTATGGTTAAATGACTTGGCAAGAGTAAAGTCTAGTAATTAATCAGACGACCTAGGCGTATTAGGTTAATTATTAGAGTGTTACATGATAAGGCTTCCATCTGAACTAGCTGTTGTTGATTAGACATTGTTCTTAGAGCACTTGTGCTTCTACAAAGCTTGGTTGTTCCCCTGGTGCAAGTTGGCTTGAAGAGGGCTCAACATCCTGTGTTAGAAATGGTTTAGTCATAACAGGATCAAGGAGACGAGCATCTACTTGAGGTGAGCTCTTCTTATAGATGCCATCTGCGACTCATTCTTTGAGGATATTTCCTTTTTAGAAGCAATTTTAAATTAGAAGACCCTAAGCTTGTGTTATTTTCAAAGTCTGAGGCCATTTAATATTTACAAGGTGAGCCTTATTTCTGATATTATTTCAGGCCTTTTACTTTCATCGGAGCTATCCATAAGAAGAATGATCTTCCTTTTTTTTCTTCTTCCTCATTCTCCCACCGGCTTTTCAAGAGCTACATCTCTTATTCTCAGGCTATGTCTTCTAAAACCAGATGAAACAGGATATGGTCTTCGTATGGTCTTGAAAAAGCTTAGAGAGTACTCAGTTCCTTCCTATACACGTACCACTCGTTTCCAACCTATTGCAATACTTGAAGATCTTGGTCAATAGAATCCCATAAGGAATAGTAGTAGTTCTCGTTTTCCCTGAGAGATGGCACTTAGCATGTAGTCAAAGATTAGTCTAGGCAAATTTTTCTTTTTGCCAATAGACAAAACAGGAACATGCAGCCCATCCCAACCAATAGATGTGTGCTTCCAAGCCTTGGGAGTAAAGAAAATTGGATGAGGGTAAAGCCTTGTCGCGCCTTGCTATTTAACATGGCGGTAGTTATATTGCCAAGTTAATGTTTGGGAGAGTCAATGATGCATTTGGAGACCTCTTCTAGTGAAATTTCGAGACCTATCCACCAGTCATCTTCTACGACAGATGACACCATCATTAGGAGCATGGATGATGTTGGAAAGGTTAGTTATGCTCAGTTCTATATCAATGCCTCTGACATTAGTGGTCAGCACCTTGGATTATAGCAACTAGGAATAGAAAGCTTACTATTCCCATAAATACCTAATCGGAAGTTCAAGAACCCTTCCCATCCCTAAATGGAAATGACCTATAGCAGATAAGAACCTAAATCATGATCTCCCGTCAAAGCATTTTCCAAGGGGCAACTCTCGCTAAGAGAAGTTGTTAGCATAATGTTGCTGGTGGGAGGTTCATCAAACATGAGAAATGTCCCCAAGTTGACAACATGCCTAGAGCAATGTAACACCCTAATATTTAACCCAACATGCCTAGGATTCATTCCGGTTAATTATTAGTTATTACTCTTTTGTCTAGCTTATTTTAAACTTTTGAAAATACCTTAGTGAAAATACGGATAAATTTTTTTTGAACTTTAAAAGCAAAACATGAGACACGTAACTGAACTACATCCTATCTCTAGCATAACAAGGAAGAAGATCACAACAAGACATAGGCATATATAGAGCACAACATCACACACCATAAACATGTAAGATCATATATATATATATATATATATATATATATATATATATATATATATATATATATATATATATATATATCAGTAGATAAACGTTCCACTTTGCATACCCAAAATATACATGAAAGAGTTATGTCATGCCCACCAACGCTCAAGATATACAGTCATCCCATAATATCCATGAATGAAATCAAGCTAAATAAAAGACCTCTCTCCCACTACTCCTAGAGGGTACGCCTGGAAATAACCTCTAATAATCAAAAAGCAAAAGAAGGCTATCCTCTCTACTGTATGTGCACGGGCACTCCAAGAGGTCCAGACTGGCTCCTACTACTATCGTTCCTGGGAGGAGAGAAAAATAACCCAGTGGCCAGCCCGTCGGGTATGGCAAGACGATGGGAAGTACAGGCATGAGCACCTCGGAGTCTGGTGGTCCTCTACGAGCAAGTACAGCTCTTCCCATCGGCTACATGACTGTGTCCTCCCCATCGTACCACCCTCCATCATCATAGGAACGGTGGGTTAATCCTGAGGGTCTAACCACAAAATCAGGATGGCAGGGTGGCGAGAACACATCAGTGGGATGTCCGAATAGCCAAAGTAACAAGGGGAGTGCGGCGGATCTACTCCTACCATGGGTGGCCACGCTCAAAGATGAGGTGGTTAGAAAATGGAATAGTGGTAGATAACCTAAAGCTGGAAGCCGGGTGTGCAAAGGGACGCTCCATGAAGACAAAAAGGCAGACCGTACAATGACCCACGAAGTGATACGTCTATGAGGCGTCAGTGCATCTCCCATGTGGGAGTGTCAATGAAGATCACAAAGGTTGCCATCGACCTTTGAAGACGAGATGGAAAGAAAGAAAAAGGGATGATAAACTTATATAAGAATCTCAGGAGGTTTTCACCTCCTAATGTGGTTGTCATCATCTACGTCCTTAGGAACCTAGGGCTTCATTATGAAATTAGTGGGCATATGTATATAGTTTATTTATTAGTTTTCAAATACCGTTAGTCGAGACCCGTTCATTTTAGCATGAATCTTAATGCATGAGTACAACATACTAAATCATGGGTGCATGTCAATGCCAGAAGTGAGATATCATAGGAGCATATTGAATGAACATAGCATAAAGGATGCAATTTATTCCAACATGAATCATTCTTTTAGGTGACTTAAACTTTCTCATTCTCTTTTCCTTGGGACACCCTAATACTCTCCCTTTTGAGAGTTCTAGGTTACGAGCTCATACCAAACTAGTCATCACTAGTCTACACTTATCCTCTTGATTAGCTAAATTTCAACTCCCAGAGTGCGGATGAGGGGCATAGGATCACCTTTCATAACCATTAATTCCTGGAGTCTAAAGGATCTTTTTTGGATCACCTCTCATAACCTTTAATTCGGGAGTCTAGAGGATCACTTCCATATGTCACCTTAAGATTGGCATGTTAAATAGAGATGCAATGTAAGCATGTAATCATACTTTATGATAAAACATATCATGTTCCTAATTCTTATGGATCATGTATCTTAACTAGTCAATCATAATCTCATCATGCCACCTCATATAATTTATTCACGTAAACATGCATCACATCTTTTTTGTACATATTCCATAAGCATATTATCAATCATCAGCTAATAACAGTAAACATGCCCTACCCAGGATGCCAAAAATCAAGGACCGGACTCAGCTAATGCATATGCAATGTTCAATAGAATATACATATAAACAGCATACTAGGAAGCATCATTCAACACATGAGCATATAGGGTCGTCAATCCATCTTATCTTGTTTAGAACACACTTATTTGCTCACTTGGGGTTCTAGTAATCAATTATAGGTGCTGGTAATCGATTACCAGAATTAAGAACATATTCCAGCTTAAAAAGCATCCTGGTAATCGATTACATGGGCATGGTAATCGATTACCATAACCAAAAATTTGTTCTGGGCATGAAGAACATCATGGTAATCGATTACATGAATTGTTAATCAATTACCAAAGCCAAAAATAGGTTCCGAGTATGAAAATCATCCTTGGTAATCGATTACATAGTCTGGTAATAGATTACAAGAACCAAAATTTTTGAAATGACCATTCTGGTAATCGATTACTAGAATCCCCGAAATTTGAGAAAACAAGTTTTAACACCTTTCAAGTTGCTTTTTCATCTTAGACCATTTTTGGACTTCATTCTAACATTCCTTTTGAAATCAAATTCACATTTTACAAATCAAAACCAACATTGTATCATGGCCAAAACACATCCAATAGCCATGATCAAGATTTCCATTTTAAGATACAAGGGCAAGTCATTAAGCTCTACGGATTTAGGTGATGACAAAAATAATAAACATGCTATGCAAACCTCATTTTAGATCTTTATCATTATTAGGTGGTAGCTTGAAACTTATATATGATATGCAAGACTTAAAAAGTAAATATGAGAATGCAAGTTCATTTTTAAATCTTCAAAGTTTAGGTGATGACTTAGAAATAAACATGAAGTGCAAAGCTAGAATTTAAACATGGAGATGCAAGTTCATTTCTTTAGTCTTCAAGATTTAAGTGTTAACTTGAAAATAAACATGGTATGCAAGACATTGAAACTTAAACATGAGATGCAAGTGCTTGAAATATAAACATGATGCAAGTGCATTTCTAATATCTTACTAAAGCTTATTTCAAGACTTTAAAGAATCAAAATCCCAACCCCAATCAATCTTAACCCAATGAGAATAAGCTTTAGAGTCTCTTTGTAATGCTTGGGATCGAGGCAAAGAGTGATCACCAAGTGCGAAAGGCACAAGAGCGGCTCCTGTCTCCAAACGGAGGGGTACATGAATGAATCGATTACACACCCGAATGAGAGGGATCCTTAGTCTATATAGGTATGGGACTATGTAGTTAAGGAGGACTTATATGAATTGATTGGTACTACCTATGCCACAAAGATGCATCTTTCTTTTCGATAGCCCATCACAAAAGAACTCTACAGTTAAGTGTGCTTAAATTAGGGTAATTTTGGGATGTGACCTCCTGGGAAGTTTTCCCAGGCGTGTGAGTGAGGCACATTGAAAAGACCCATGTTAGTTTGTGGGGACAGTCGGAATCCATAAAGCAGCAAGAAATGTTACAAATGGTATCAAAGCCTACCTCTCCCAGGACGTGTAGTTCCTGGGACGAACCAAGCGGAAGCTAGTGGGCATGTAACACCTGGAGGAGGCAGGGAATGATCGCAAGTATGAGAAGACACGAACAAGGAGCGGCTCCTGCCTCCAAGTGGAGGGGTACATGTGTAACACCCTAATATTTAACCCAATACGCCTAGGACGTATCAAGATTAATTATTAGTTATTACTTCCCTTTGAATTCATTTACAAAATACTTAGCGGAAATACAGGTAAAATTTTTTTTTTGAAATGAAACACATGAAACAAAGTGCAAGCCTTTGCGTATAACATAAACGAAATGAAAGCGGAAGAATAAATCAATCATACAAATCAAAAGCCATAAAGAACACATCAATCATGAAAACATTCCTCATAACATTAATTAACATAGTTTAGTACATCACTACAGAAATATAAAGGAAAGCATAAAGTCTTACCCATATAAGTGGGAGAGCTTGCAGGACAATAACAGAAATAAGAAACATAACAATGGATACATGAAATAGCCCCAAAAGATACTCCCTAAAAGCAACCCTCCTCTAAGAGCCTACGACGACACTAATCTCGGATGGAGATATGTAACCTACGACCTCGAAGCTCCTCGATGTGGCCCATCGGAGAGGGGGCGTGGGCATGCGAATCGGTGGAGCGACGTGACCACCTCGCGAGGGCGCCTCTCGGCTGACGTACACGCCTCATAGGCCTCGCGGAGACCGTGTCCTCGCACCCCTATCGGCAACCAAGGCACCGAAGGGGAGAATCCTCCGAATAAGGATTGGCCGGTGAGTCCTCGGACAAGTCCCTCATGCAACGACGGATGAGGGTACGTACTTCGGATAATCACGCACAGCGAGGATGATGGTCGGGCACGATGGTTCTGCTATCATCCTGGGTCGCGTCCTCTCAAAAATCATGTCATCGCCAAAAGGAAGTCGGGGTGAAGCGAAACTGGAGACCGGAAAGGCAAATGGGCATCCCATGTATGCAAAAATACATATAGCACAACGACCCTCGAAATGGTAGACTGATGATCCGGATCATAGTGCAACTCCCACACGGGTGCATCAACAAAAATCACGAACGACGCCATCGAGCCTGGAGACGTAACGGAAAGAGAAAGAGAGGGTGAGAATCTTGCTAAAGAATCTCAATAGGGAAATCCTCTATCCTAGTGTCATCGTCTACGTCCCCAGGAACCTTGGGTTTATTATGAAAAGGTTAAGCATGCATAGGTTCATTATGAAGTTTTCACAAAAGATATTTATCCAAGGTCCATGTCTTTTATAATGAATCTTAATGCATGTATGCAACATAATAGTTCATGGATGCATGGCAGTTCTTTAAGCAAACCAAACAATAATCAAACAACATATAAGTGGCATGAAACTTCTCTTTGAACATCATTCCTTCATCTTAATTTTGTGACACCAAACATAATAGTAACCGCACCCTTAAACTAGGCTATGAGCTCATACCTTAACTAGTCGTCACTAGTTCTTACTTATCCTCTTGATAAGCGAATCATAAACATAATCATAATCATAATCATCATAATCCCGACTCCAGAGTACGGGTAGGGGCCTAAGGATCACCCATCATGGGACTTTTTCCTTCTTCGAAACGCATCGACTTGTTAAGACCAGCGACTTTGTCCGCTTTGGCAGGCTAATGTCTATGCCCTCACAATTTTACCTTCTCCTCAGCAGGAGAAGTACATCTCTTGTGTCACCTTAAACATCATATTTCTCAAAAACTTTCTTAAGTCTCTCAAATTTGACGGAAATTCGGCATAACAGCTACTCTCCGAATTTCCTCAAATTTGAGTCATGCCACATAATCTCAATCACATGCATCATTCTTATGGAACTTTCTCAAATCAATAACTTTCTAGTTCACATGAGCATATTCCTCAATCTCATTCATATTTCAAAACCTCATGCATCTCAAATACATGGCACAACACTTCATCATATCAACATATCAATTATACACATAAGGTTTCATACTTAAAATGTAATCATATTCATATCATTAAGATTATCTCTCGGTCTCATGCTCACATCACACCTCCTATCTCATGGTGTCTTATGCTTTGGCCCTTACTGGTACTGAATTCTTTTTCTAGTAATCTTATCACCCATTGCAAGTCTTTATCATATCTAGGGGGATTGTTCTTTATTATGCTCACTAATTCCTCCAACAACATTATATAGATTACTCATCAAGATCCTTTATTCAACTACAGGGATTCTAGAATCTACGCCTTAAGCTCTTTTCTAAGTTCTATCTTCGCCTAAGATTCTATATTCAACTCCTAGGCATAATCACTAGTTATGAACCATCTTCCTTAAGCTCAATTATGCTGGAACAGAAGTTATTATTCTTGTGTCTAAGTGCTTTAAGATTCTAGTTCTACATTCTCCCTATTTGCTTAGTCTTCCCAATCCTCCGAAAACGTTCCTCACTTCGCTCAAGCATAACATTACGCATTCTAACTCCTCAAACAGAATTCATACAGTGGCCACAAGGATAAGATAGAAACCAAAAATGTTCATCACACATAATCACATAAACTCATGTTATAAGTGCACACAAGTTACTAGTTTTTCTCTTGGGACAATTTCAGGAGCAAAAGGTGTTCTGGTAATCGATTACATGTGCCTCTTAATCGATTACCAGGAGCTAAATTTATTCTGGGTTCAAAACAAGGGTAATCGATTACATGGAATGGTAATCGATTACTTAGGGTTAAATCCGTTTGGAAAATAAAGAACATTTGAGTAATCAATTACACTAATAGGTAATCGATTACAGGGTTTTAAGGACTGGTTCTGGGCATGAAGAACAGCCTTGGTAATCGATTACCAATGTAATCGATTACCAGAACCAAAAACCCTTTGAAAAATCACTCTGGTAATCGATTACATAAACTGTAATCAATTACCAGGACCTGGAATTTGAGAAAACATGATTTTTGACACATTTTAAACCATTTAAACACCTTGAGACCTCATAAAACATTTTTCCAACATTTTTCTGAAATCATCCTTACATTTTACAAAATCAAACCATCATTGTATCATACTAAACACATTCACTTATCATGGTTAAAATTTCCTTTTGAAGATACTTAGGGCAAGTCTTTGAGCTCTAGAGTATTTAGGTGATAACATAATCTTAAACATGCTATGCACTTCATTTTACTCTTCATTACAAAGTAAAGTGAGAGCATAAAATAAATATGAGATGCAACTTCATTATTATCTTTAAGGATTAAGTGATGACTTGAAATATAAACATGAAATGCAAGCTTGGAAATTTAAATATGGTAATGCAAGTTCATTCATTTATTCTTGTGAGATTAGTGATGGCATCAAAATAAACATGAGATGCAAGACATAAACTTAAACATGAATGCAACTTATTTTATCTTAACTAGAGCTCTTACAAGACTTTAGAGGAACATCAATAGCCTCAACCCAACATGTATCTTAACAATGGAATATGAGCTTTAGAGTTCTTAACACCAAGTCTTCAAAGGGGACTTTGGTTTGAACTTCATCATCAAGCTCAAGAAAGTAGATTAAAACAAGAACACTAACATTTTAGCAAAACAAACACAAATAGAACTACTCATATTCTTTATTTTATTGCTCATGGGCTTCAATCTAGAGTAAAACTCTTAGAACGGCCGACCAACTTTAAGGTTGGCAAGGGTAAGCTTAGAGCTCTTGGAAAACATGTGATTAATTTTTCTTTACAAAACTTTTGTGATCTACTCAATATTTTAGCAAACCTTGTTCAAGCAAATGAAAAAGGAAACCGAAACATAAACCAAGGAAAAGAAAAGAACACAAGCATATATGGTCCAAGACCAAGTTGTTTCAAGCTTTAGAGGTTTCTCACATGACAACAACAAGTCATTATCTTGAAACCTCATCATCAAGCCAAAGTTTTCTCAATCAAAGCCTCTTAGGCCGAAAATAGAAAGAGGGGGAGAGTTTGAAAACCAAGAGAAACACTAGCACTATTCCTTAAAGAAGCACACAAAACTTAGAAAATACACCCCTACCTAAAGAAGTCTTGAAGAGAGGAAGGAAAGCTTTGTTTCTTGAGAGGAAAAGAGAAGGAAATCCTTCTTGGAATCTTGAGGAAGAACTCGGCCAAGGAGGAGAAAAGAAGTTCTTTGTGTTTGGGAAAGAAAGCTTGAAGTTTGCTCAAGTGTGTAAAGGATTCTAAGGGCTTTCAAGCTAGTGTATTTATAGAAGATGGAGAGCTCATGGATGGCCTTTGAGGGGGAGGAAGTGGCTAGCCATTTGAGAGGAGAGAAGGAAAATATCTCTTAGTCAAGGCATGGTCTTAGGCATGGTGTTGGGCATGGGCAAGGTATGGTGGAAGGCATGGGTAAAGCATGGCTCTTTGGTGTGTAAAATAAGTCAACATGTTAGGAAAATAGGGGAGGATTTTCGGCCAGCCTCATCAGCCCAAGGAGGAGGAAATTGTTCCATCTAATTGTGGTTTAAAGGTGTGTTTAGGTGTGTCTTTGATTAGGCTTTTGATTAGGAGTTTATAAGAAGGTGTTTAGGTGAGGTAATTAGGTAATTAGGAGTGTCAAGACTTGATTAAGGAGTGGTCATATTAGATTAACAAATTAAAACTCTCATTAAGTCTAATTGAGTCATAGACAAGTTTCCTTAAATTAAGGAATTGAGAGAGAAAACATTCAAGATTCCATGACTAGGAATCTTGAATTAAAGAATGCAATTAGAGTTTAACTAAGCAATCTTAGGTTCTAATTAACCTTAATAAATCATTTTGACTCTAGATTAATTATCGAAATAAATTAATCTTCGATTATAGCCTAATATTGCTTAGGTTTGCTTAATTGTGTCATTAGGCTCACTGTACACTGTTCTAGGGGCAAAATGGTAATTTTGCACTAAAACTGCCTAGGACCTTCCGGCGACTAAACATCAAACATCACTTAAAATCATTCTAAACTTCCTGAAAATTCGGGCTCAAACGGCACCTTTTACCCATGTAGACACAGGGGTATTTTGGTCATTTTGAGCCGAAAGTTTAGAAAACGAGAATTTCACCTCGGATAACAACCATAACAATTATAACCCCCTTCAAACATTGAGTTGACCCATTCGAGGATTGCCGGGTCAACTGTCCCTTTAATTTTGGTAAAATGACCTCAGGGTATTTTGGTCATTTGTACTCAAACAACAGAAATCCCGTTACAACATGAATGAATCGATTACACACCCGAATGAGAGGGATCCTTAGTCTATATAGGTATGGGACTATATAGTTAAGTAGGACTTATATGAATTGATTGGTACTACCTATGCCACAGATGCATCTTTCTTTTCGATAGCCATCACAAAAGAACTTCACAGTGAGCGTGCTTAAATTAGGGTAATTTTGGGATGAGTGACCTCCTGGAAGTTTTCCCAGGAAGCATGTAAGTGAGGCACGTTGAAAAGATCCATGTTAGTTTGTGGGCAGTCGGAATCCATAAATTAGCAAGAAATGTTACAAATGGTATCAGAGCCTACACCTCTCCCAGGACGGTGTAGTTTGGGGACGAACAAGTGGAAGCTAGTGGGCATGTAATGCCCTGGACGAGCAGGGTTGTACCACGTGCGAGAAGGCACGGATAAGGAGCAGCTTCTGCCTCCAAGTGGAGGGGTACATGAATGAATCAATTACACACCCGAATGAGAGGATCCTAAGTCTATATAGGTATGGGACTATATAGTTAAGGAGAGCTTATATGAATTGATTGGTACTACCTATGCCAGAGATGCATCTTTCTTTTGGGCCCATCACGAAGAACTCACAGTGAGCGTGCTTAACTTGGGGTAATTTTGGATGTGACCTCTTGGAAGTTTTCCCAGGAAGCGTGTGAGTGAGGATAAAGCACGCTGAAAACACCCGTGTTGATTTGTGGGGACATTTGGCAATCCATAAAGTAGCAGGGGATGTTACACTCTTGACACTATGGTTTACAAGAACCTCATTTGTTTAGACTCACCATCAAGCTCAAAAGAAAACCACAAAGACAACCAACAATAAACCATTTTTCCATACTTTTGTGAAACAAAAATCAAGCCTTGAGCTTTTAGAGGTCCAACACATAATGGTTCCACAACCAAACATTAAGGAACCCTCATCATCAAGCTATGACTTTGAAAGAAAGAAAATATTCCCAAGGAACCAACAACTTTTCATCTTTACCATTCTTTAGAGCCAACAAAATAAACCAAAAACTTGGGCTCTAGAAGTCAAGCACATGATGGTTTCATAACCAATGCCAAGATCTCTCATCATCAAGCCATGGTTTCCCAACATTCAACAACAAACAAAACCGAAAATGGAAATAAAGAAAGGAAGATTCAAACTGAAAATAAAGGGAAGAAGAAGAAGTACAACAACAAAATCATTCTATCATCGTCCAAATCCGAAAAAAGAAAAAAGAAATAAGAGAAGAAACTCAAAACAAATCCATACCAAAGTTGTTTCTTTGATTGAAAAGAGAAAACTTAGATCTTGGAATGAGATGTTTTGTTGTTTGTGAGTTAAGGGTATGTTGAAGATGGAGGTAGAAGAGGAAGAAGAGAGAACTTGTGTTAAGAGGATGTAAGAGCTCTTTTTTGACACAAAACTCTTGGCCAAAAAAGTGGGTGGTAGAATGAGGGTGTTTATGTGTTGAAAAGAATAAATATAAGGGTGTATGGGGAGAAGGCCCTTCTTGACCTTATGGGAGGGAAAGAATTTTCATTTTCATGTAGGTTAGGATAGAGGTAGATTTGATTAAGGAGTGAGTTAGGGATTGGTAATTGAGTATTTGGGTTTGTAATCATGTGTTTAAGGCTTGTCAAGACAAGATTAGGAGTTATTTTTCATGTTTAGTTTGAATTAAACTTCATTAGTTTGAAATTCACACTCCAACATGTTTCATTGATTTAAGGAATTGGAGAGAGAAATACTATTTGACTTGATATGACATAATGTCTTTGATTAAAAAGGAAATTTGAACTTTCTTAATCAATCTTAGGCCTTAATTAACCTTAAACAATTATTTAGACTCAAAATTAATAGATAAAATTAATTTATCTTTAATTAGAGCCTAATATTGCTCATATTTCCATAACCGTTTAATTAAACTCGTTTAGTACCAAACAGGAGTAAAATTGTAACTTCAGAAGGACTCCTTGGGACCACTGGACTTTCCAGACATCATGAAACACTCTTTGTTATCATATTCAAACTCCCGGTGATGGATAGGTTTGTCTGTCACTTAATCCTGCATTAAATTACCTAAGGGTAAATCCTAATTCTCGTCCAGGAAAAATCAGAAAATTGAGAATTTCATCTCTAACACATCCAATACACACTTAATCCCCTTCAAACATTAGAATAACCCCTTGAGGATAGCTTGGATTAGCCGTCCTCGATTTCCAAAGAAATGACCTCAGGGGCATTTTGGTCATTTTTAAGGAAAATCGGGTGTTATAAGCAAGGTTTTCCTTCAGCCATTTTTTAGGAACGTGTATAGAGGAGTGCAAGAAGGTTGAGGCTTGAAGAAATTTTAGAGATGAAGATTTGTGAGGGACCAAGACGCTTCAGTTTGCAAATAAGAGGGTTTGAAATGAAGGAAGAAGAACGTTTAAAAAGTAAAAAGTAAAGGATAAATGTAAAGAAGTGATATATGAGAAGTGGAGGGTTATTTAAGTGATTTGACGTAACTGATTGGAGGTAAAACAACGTAGGAAAGAGAAAGCTCAAAGACGTGGGAAATATCCTACCTTTTCATCCTTCTTTAAGAGGTTTCTAACTCTTGAGATCATTTCCTGAAGGTCTTACTTTCTAAGCTTCACTTTTCACTTTCTGAACCATTCAGACTTACATCATGACTCATCTTCATATTCTAAGTATGATTCCATACATAACATTATATTTCCTGATCCTTATCCCTTCTTTCTGAACAACCTATCTTCTTTCTAATCTACAAATGAACTCTTCAATCTAATACTTGGTCTTGCAAACTAATATCTTTTATTGGACTTCAGCTTGGAGTTATGGAAAAAGAGAGTATCCAGAGATGATTTGTGTATGAAAACTTATGCAGATTTAAAAACTTAAGTTTAAAAGCTTTTTCAAAACACAAAAATGATCTTCAACAAAAGGCTTTGTGAATATATCTGACATTTGATCTTCAGGATTCACAAACATTAACTCAATATCTCCTTTTTGAACGTGATCATGAATAAAATGATTTTTAACATCAATGTGCTTGGATCTAGAGTGTTGGATAGGATTTTTGGCAAGATTAATAGCACTAGTATTATCACAATAGATAGGGATTTTGGAATACCTCAAGTGATAATCTTTTAGCTAGTTCCTTATCCACAGCATCTGGGTGCAACAATTTAAGGCTACATACACAGCTCGCAGGAGAGAGAGCAATTGTATTCCGCTTTTTGCATGACCATGTGATTAGAGTTTTTCAAAGAAGCAGGCAACCACTGGTGCTTTTTACTATCTCTAGTGAAGTAAGCATCACAATAATCTACAATTTCACAAGAAGTACCCTTCTCATACCACAAACCAAGATTAGTAGTACCTGATAAATATCGAAGAATTCTCCTAACAACATTTAAGTGTGATTGTTTTAGATTAGATTGAAATCTAGCATAAATTCTCACACTTAATTGAATGGCTTGTAGCGAACCAATCATTCCACGATAATTACTTTCTGAAACTTTTTCACCATTCTCATTAGCATCGATGATTTGAGATGGATGCATAGGGTTGCTCATTGGTTTAGCTTGATCAATATTAAATTTCTTCAAAAGCTCCTTTGTATATTTTTCTTGATGGATCAAGGTTCCTTCCTTTTGTTGTTTTATTTGTAATCTAAGGAAGAATTTCAGTTCACCCATCATACGCACCTCAAATTTACTCTGCATTAATTTTGAAAACTTTTCACAGAGAGAATGATTAGTAGCGCCAAATATGATGTTATTAACATATATTTGGACAATCAAAAAGTTATTATCTTGTTCAAGAGTAAAAAGAGTTGTATCAACTTTACCTCTCTTGAACTCATTCTTTACTAAGAAGGTACTCAGTCTATCATACCAAGCTTGATGAGCATGTTTCAAGCAATAGAGAGCCTTCGTTAGCTTAAAGACATGGTTGGAAGGTCTTTATTCTCAAAACTAGGAGGCTGCTTTACATAAACCTCCTCAGAGAGGAATCTATTTAGAAATGTAGACTTAACATCCATTTGGTAGAGAATAAATCCCTTGAAAGCAGCAAAAGCAAATAGCATTCTAATGGCTTCAAGCCTAGCTACTGGTACAAAGGTTTCATCATAATCAATTCCCCTTGTTGATTATAACCTTGTGCAATCAATCTTGCATTATTCTTAATAACTTTGCCCGCTTCATCAAGCTTATTCCTGAACACCTTTGTACCAATGATGATCTTACCCTTTGGTCTTTTAACAAGAGCCCAACTTTGCTTTTCTCGAACTATGTCTTCTTCTTGTATAGCATCCACCCAACTTTGATTGCTCAAAGCTTCATGATTACATCTAGGTTCGATGGTAGAGATGAAAGCATAATTTGACATATTTCTAAGGGATGATCTGTTCTCACACCCTTGGAAATATCTCCAAGAACTTTGTTTTGAGAAATTGCCTTAAATCAGAAACTCCCTTGTAGTTTCTGGCTTTGAAGGTCTTCAAATTTTCCTTCATCTTATGATTTCTTTTCTTCGTGTTCAAAAGTGTTACTTTCTGATTGCTTTGGAATTTTGAGCAAGCTTTCTGATGTCCTTGTGTTTTGGTGCTTACTTTCTGAAGGATTTTCTTTCATCTTCTTGCTATCTAAAGTTTCCTTTAGACTTATTCTTTTAATATTCTCTTCCAATTCTTCGATATCATTAGCAAAGTCCTTCTTGAGCTCCTTGAATTCGATGTGAATAGTCTCTTCAACACATAGCATTCTTTTATTATACACTCTGTAAGCTTTAGAGATAGAAAAGTATCCTAGGAAAATACTATCATTAGATTTAGGATCAAACTTTGCAAGTTTGTCCCTGGTGTTAAGGATAAAACATGATGAGCTAAAGATGTGAAAATATGAAATGTTGGATTTCCTACCCTTCCATAGCTCATAGGGAGTTTTCTTGAGGATTGGCCTTAAAAAGATTATGTTTTGTATATAGCATGAGATGTTTACAACTTCTGCCCAAAAGCTTTTTGATAAACCACTTTCTAAAAGTATTATTCTGGCCATTTCTTGCAAACTTCTATTTTTTATTTCAGCAAACCCATTTTGTTAGGAGCCCTAGGTGCAGAAAACTCATGGAGAATGCCATGTTCACAAAACTTTTCGTAAATATGATTCCTAACTCTCCTCTATGATCGATCTGACAAAGCTAATTTGAGAATCTTTTTCTATACAAATGCGTTTTGCAAAAACTTTGAATCTTTCAAATACCTCATCCTTAGAAGCGAAAAATAATCCATGTGAATCTGAAGTAGTCATCCACAATGACAAGACAATATCTCTTTCCAACAAAGTTAGCAGTTTTGGTTGGTCCAAAAAGATCCATGTGTAAAAGCTCAAGTGGTCTGGTGGTTGAAACCACATGCTTATTTTGGAATGAAGCTTTGGTTTGCATACCCTTCTCACAAAAATCACAAGTTGAGTCCACGTCAAATATGATCCTTGGTAACAAGCTCTTTCTGAGAAAGCTGAAAAATGGGCTTCATATGAGCATACCCAAGCTTCTTATGCCATAGCCACTTATCATCCGTGAAGGATGCTAAACATTTTACATCTTGATCTCTCAAATCATCCAAGAATAACACATACGTGTTATCATGCCTCTTACCAAAGAATGACTTGTCCAGGAGTGGGACTTACTATTTTGCATGCATGAGCATTAAAAACAACATTAAAGCCTTGGTCACAGAATTGGATAATACTTAAAAGGTTGTGAGCCAAACCATCAACAAGCAACATCAGAAATTTAGTGAGAATTATTCTTACTAACATTTCCTATGCTTGTGACCTTAGCCTTACCTCCATCAGCAAACTTTACTGATCCAGAGCTTTTGAGATGTAGATTTCTGAACCACTTCTTGGATCCTGACATGTGCTTTGAGCCGCTACTATCCATGTACCACTTGTTGTCATGTTCCACATGTGTTCTCAATAGACCTCAACAAACACAGTTTTTATTTTAAGTACCCATATTTTCTTAGGTCCTTTTGAGTTAGTTTGAGAAGGATGTTTTCCAACCTTTTTGACATACTTCTTTTTCATGAAGCATTTATCAGGTGGATGTCCTTTCTTAAATATAAAGTACAAGATACTATGCTCTTGTCTTTCTTGAAGAGAGTTGATTTTCCTTTCTCATCAAACTCTTCCTCATATCCTAACCTAGTCTTTTGAAAATATGGTCACGACCTCCAAGCATCAGATCAAGATTTCTTGATCCATTTACCATTTTTTCTAGGTCAGCTTTAAGAAGCTTTAAATTCTTTTAAGCTTAGAAATAACCTTCTGAGTGTTTTCACTTTTACTTGCAACTTTAGATTCTAAGGCTTTGAGTTTTATATTTAGAATCTTGTTTTCTCTCTTCAATTCTTCTTTTTCAAGCCTTAGTTTGTTAGCCTCTGTCTTGGCAATTTTAAGTTCTAGAATAGCCATTTTATGTTCCCTTTTTAGGTTGAGATAATGAGAAGAGAGAGTTTGAGAATCTTCTAGCAACTTTCATATAATGATAAAAGTTCATCATAAGAAAGATTAGAGTTGCTTACCTCAAATTCATTTTCTAATGAGTATCCAGCCATGAAGCATAGGTTGGCAACATCCATCTCCTCCTGATCTTATGATCCTTCTTTTCTTCCTTAGATTCACTCCAAGTGGCCAGCATCCCTTTCTTCCTGGACATGAACTTCTTCTCTGGACCTTTGAGTTTAGGACAATATGCTTTAAAGTGTCTTTTTCCCCCTTCCCCCATAATGGTAGCAGATGACACTTTCAGACTTCACCTTGCCTTTCCTATCTTTCCTAAGGTTGATAGCCCTTTTTTCTTCATTTTGCCTCTCTAGACCTTAGATATTTTCCTTACTAGCATGGAAAGCTCGTTTTCATCTTCTTCTTCTATCTCACCATTGGTTTCTTCCTCTTCATTAGAGGTTTAGCAACCTTCATTGCTTTAACTTTGCTTGCCTTTTGATGAGATGACTTTAAAGGCCATGGATTTGCTCTTCTTGGAGGATTTGCCATGCATTTCTGAGAGCACTACCTCATGAGTTTTAAGAAACCCAATGAGTGCATCCAGACTAAGAGTCTGAAGATCTTTTGCCTCAGGAATGGCTGTGACCTTAGGTAGCCATTTCGAAGGCTTTTAAGATTTTTCTAACCATTTCGGAGTTAGAGTATCTTTTTCCTAATTCCTTTAGTCAGTTTATGATGTGCATAAACCTAGTGGTCATTTCATCAATATTATCTTGATCTGTCATTTTGAAAATCTAATATTGATGAACCAGCATGCTAATCTTAGGTTCTTTCACTTGATCAATGCCTTCATGTAGCATGTGCAGGATGTCCTATATTTCCATTGTTGTGTCACTGGCAATGATTTTGTCATATTCAGCTTTGCTCAATGCACACATAAGTAGGTACTTAGCTTTTGAGTTTAGTTGAACTCTGGCCTTGTGTTGCTCGTCCACCTACTCTAAGGGATTTCTCTTGAAGTTGAGGGTGTCCTCCGTTCCTTGAACTTCCTCCCTTGGAACAAAATCTCCTTCTTGTATTATCTCCCACAAATCAAGACTTGTATATTTTATGAACAACTTCATTTGATTTCTCCAATAGGCATAATCCTCACCATCAAAGAATGGTAGTCTATTTATGGAGTGTCATTCTACTATATGAATATTCTATGTCGTCTGTCCTTCGGATCTTTGTCCTTTACAATCGTTAGAATACTCAACCCCTTAGAGGCCAAGCTCTGATGCCACTTGTAGGTAAGAATGCGCACGAGAAGGGGATTGAATCGTACTTTGCCTTTTCTTTTCTTACTTTTATTCTGAAAAACTTATCCAATATACTATCAAGCTATGAGCTTGAAGAGCGGAAACAGTATTAGTGACTTCAGGAAATGAACTTTTTGAACTAACTATGAAAATAAAAGTGTTAAAGAAGGTTTTTCAGAACTAATACAGTAAACAATGAGAAAATAAAATAAGAGATGAAAGAGAAAAGATATACCTGCAGAATTGTTATACTAGTTTAACCAACCTTACATCCAGTTCTTAACAATTGTTGAGTTCCATTAAACTTTTTTCTCACTAAGAAAGAATAAGGATAGTCTTTACAATAGCATTCCCAAACTCTCACCAGTGACCAGGAGACAACCCCTACTATCACTAACCAAGTAGTTATTCACCAGCTCTTCAAGCTAAACTAAGTAGTTAATCACCAACCTCTTCAAGCTGAACCAAGTAGTCTTTGACTAGCCTCTTCAAGCTAAATTGAGACAAGGAAAACACCTTTTACTATCACGTTGCAAGTAGTCTTTGACTAACCTCTTCAAGCTAAACTCACACCAATCACTATTGGATCGAGGATACAAAGGTTCATATTTAGGTTTGCAACTCAAACTAACCTACACTCAAGTTTTCATAAGATTTACAAAGAAAGTTCTAGAAAATACTTGAATGACTTCTTCCTAAATATTCTTCCTAGGAAGAATCGTATGAACACTAAAGGAATGTAGAAAGAAGATTTTCACAAACAAAGGAAATGATTACTAGATGTGATGAACTCTACAAGCGTTGAGGAGAAATTTTTTTGGAGTTTTTGCTCTTTGTGTAGCGTCCTCTATTCTTTTAGAGCACAACATCTCTATTTAGAGATGTCTTCCTTGTGACCATTGCCTCTTATCAGATCTCCAAGTGACACGTGTTGATCATCCATTTATGTCTTGGAAAAGCAATCTAGAAGAGTAGCCTATCTGTTGTCAGAACTATTCCAGAAGCCATTGCAAGATTGAGGTTTGATGCTACTTCAAAAATTACTCCTACTTTCTGACGTGGTTTCCGAACTCCTTCTTCTAGAAGCTGAGGTAGTTGACCATAGTGGTAAAACAGATGACTCGCCAGTTCAGTCACTAGGTTTTGACTTTTGAATTTTAAATTTAAAATTCAAAAATTTCCTTCATTTCTTGTAGAGCGCATACTTTTACTTAAAGTGATCTTTCTGATGTATGATATCATTTCCTTGATGATTCTTGGGTCTTTACGTCTTCAATCATGGCTTGTTGATGACTAAAATATTGTGAGTGTGATGATTGAAGATAATAAAACCCTTTGATTTCAGAGTTTGATGGATATTTTCCCTCATAGTGTAGTTTTAAGTCCGTCCTACTTTTTGAAGTCCCAAACCTTGGTTTCTTGCTCTTAATATGATTTCCTTCTATTCGTAAGGCATGTATACATACTTTGCACGATAAAACGTTCACTTTCTATTAGGTTCAATCTCTTTATATGAGATAAATCATGTTGGCACATGTAAAGTGAAATCATTCTCATTTCAAGTCCGTGTTATATAATCCAAAAAAACCTATGCTATGTCAAGAAACTCAAGGAAGACATTAGTTGTTCTTCAAAATATTTTCTTTAAATTGGTTTTGTTGTCACTCAAAACATATTGCTTTGAAGCTTCCTGAAAAGGTTCTGGAGCTAACAAAAGCCTCAATTAATAATAAAGGCCTACCAAAAAGAATATCCTTGGCAAATAGCAATCCAGGAATCTGCTACTCTGATGAAAATTTGGAGGAAATGTGGGAAGTTAAAGAACCCAAGTGATGACTATAAATAATGTGGACAAGAAGGAGAAACCAATCAACACACGAGCATTAAAATAAAATATGATAGCTTGTAAATCATACACATTTCTAAATGCTAATAATAAAAATATAATAGTGCATACTTTCTCTACCTCTTCCAGTGAAAATAAGTACTCTTTGAAATTTTATTTCTAAGCAAAATCACAAAAATAATTACTAAATACACTTATTTTCTCTAATTCCTTATTCTTACATAAAATTAACTTCATCATCAAATACTCATGAGGGTTACATAAGAAGAACTAATTTTTTTTGGGACAGGAATCTTAACCCATTAATCACATATGGGGTCATTTGCTTACATAGGTTTCCTTATCACATTTTTAAACATACAAAAGAACTACGTGAAACTTGGTTACGTAGGACAAAAATAGATGAAATGTTACATATTTATTCTTAAATTTGTAATTTTTCTTCAATTTTTAGAAGATAATCTTAACCATAATAATATAACTATTTTCCTTTTCAATCATATAACTCATTTAAAGTGAAGATCTAATTGAATTGACCCATTTCATTGATAATTTGGTTACGTTGAGTTTAAAGTCATAACTAAGACTGCAATCCTTTGCTATGCAACTAACAAATTTGTATGTGAAAGTTGTCATTTGATCTTCTGTCAAATGCCTTTTTATTGATCCTTCATCACCAAATCAAATTGCCCCAATTTGGGCCCTTTTTTAAAGAAGTCCTTGTTTGTGGACTTTCCCAGTTAATGTATTTCCAGGTCGCCCTTTCGGGTTTTCAACATAATAGGTATTTCATGCTCTAACTTTTGCCTAAATCGTCATTTCTCTATTGAGAAAGAAGCTCTTATGGTGAATTCATGGAATGTATTGAAGAATAGCTCTGAAGGCATGGGTCTTAAGTTTTTCCTGAAGTAAAGCCATTTGATATATAATTCTTCATCTTTTCAAACTCTTATAATTCCTTTGTATTTTAGCTTTATATATATGTCTTGTGCTTGCGGCATGCATGCATGCATGGCATCATCATGTATTTTCAACAAGTGAATCTGAACTCATGACTCCAACGAACTAAATTTGTAGAATATTTAAGGCTGCTCCAGGAGCTAAAAGTCTATTCTCATACTTGAAAGACTCAAAAGTTCCTTTGAACGAAACCCTAAGCTCAAGATACATGCCACCATTGTCTTTATCATGGTAAGCTTTCAGCATTTGATTAGCGTCCAATCCAGCATTACTAATTAACATTGAAGCTTTGACTTTAGTGTGTCCATTTGGATAAATAATAAAATGTGCACACAAGGCTTTAATTTCAAGTTAAACTATATATAACCATACTCATCATAAATTATCATAAATTACATTAGCTCTTGTTATAAACATTTTTATTATTTATGCATGTGTTATTGTAGCAAGAGGTGGAGAGAATGGAACATTATCAAGAGGTGCCAGGAGTAGAAGTAGGCTCAATAAGCGTAAAGGCAATGTTATGCACCTAAGCTTAGGCAAAAGCAATAGCTTTTTCAAAGAGGAGCACTGGCTTCTATGTCTTGTCCTCTTTCTCTTCCATAGGAGATATGCAAATAGAAGAAGGAGGAGGTTGAGGCACCATCAATATGAGAGCAAATACTAGTTCATAGGCTTCCTCAGTTGGCTCCACAGATGGCTCTTCGTGGATAGGCTCTAGAGTGGAAAAGAGTTCGTTTACAAAGAAATTTAGGTCATCCACTCCATCTTCCTCTGGTTATGACTCTAACGCAATGGAATTTGACATGGATTTTAACACCTAATTTATGGTCATGAAATCATCATTATCGTCTGGAGAAGATATTTCAGCCTAATTGGTTGTTGTCTTGGCAGGAGCAATAGTTTATTTAGTGGTGGAGCTTGTTTCAAAAGCCATTGTCCTTTGAGGAAGTGCAATGTAGATAAGAAAATAGGTAAACCCGAGCTGCTGATACATGGGCCTCGTTGAGTGTTCTTCAATTACAACAAAGGGTTCAGGTACAAAAGGTCGCCTTCTTTGTTTGCTGGACCCTTGAATCCCTTTAGCCCTTTGCACTTCCCTGACTTCTTCTAGCCCCCTCTTTTCTTGAAGAATTCTCTATTATTTGAGAATTAGTTCGTCGTCCTCTTCATCTTCAAAGGATTCAGGATCCCCGTTGGAGTATCATCACACATCTCTTTAAGAATGAGTGTTGCTTTATTTACTCCCTTTGGCAGATGTTTGAATTTTGGCTCAGGGCTTTTCTCCGAATAAGAAGTTTGTCAGGTCTGCCCTATGGAAGCTCACTTTCTAGGACTCGGCCCTAGTTTCTGATAGTTCAGAAGGCCTTGGAATCTTTACTTGCTTCTATTTCTTATTTTGCCTTCCTTTGCCCTTTTGTTTGGTCCTGAGAGATGCTTCTTCTAATTTGGTTTTCTCAGATGTTTCCTTTGCTATCTCAGAACTTTAAGGCTATTCTAGGAATGACAACCGTCCTTTTGTTCCTCCCTTTTCTGCTCAACTTTCTTCTTCTTGACCTTAACAGTGGTCTTTTTTGCTTTGGTATCCCTGATAGGAGCTTTTCTTCTGGAGCTTGTTTTCACAAGCATATATTGAGTTTTCTTCATTGTCCTAAAGGAGTTTATGGAGTAATCTATGTCGGTGGGATATTCAAACCACTCTTTAGTAAGAGGGTAACTGACATGATGGAAGATCTTTGTCAATAGCATACCATAAGGAACTGTAGCCATTCTTCTTTTATCCTTAGAAATGGTACTAAGCATGTAGTCCATTATCATTTTTGGCAGATTTACTTTTCTTTTAGGCAGGGAAAAGTAACATAAAATCCATACCCAGGTAGAACATCTACTTCCTTACCTAGGAAGAATAGTGAACTAGATAACAAAGAAAACCATTCTCATCCTTGAACTGAGCATAGAAGTTATATGATGCTTTATGGAATCTATGAGACGCTTTGATACTTCCTCAGCACTTACCCTGAGTGGCTTGAACCATTCTTCCTTGACAAGCAATTTACTTCGGGAGAGCCCTAACCATTGTAAATAGGTCAGACAACCTAATCTCCATTTAGGTGTCCCAATGGTGGTTTTGAGAGTGGTTTGGTTCTTCACCCTAAGAAGAGCGTAGAAAGTAGTCACCATTCCTGAAATACACTATCAAAGATGTCTAGAAAGTACTCCCATTCTTGAAAGGTAAAAACTTCTCTGAGTATCTGAACCTGTTTAGTAAGGAGTTGTTTAGCCTTTTTCCAGAGGCTATCATTCTTTGAGAGAAATTTTCTTCATAAAACTCCTGCGTTGAACATGACAAAAGGTCCCCTTTTTGTAGAGGAATGGTTGAGTTCTTTTCCTTTAGCCATTATGGGTATATGTGTATAAGGTTAGAATAAAAAGGTTGAAGCTTGAAAGGATTGGAGGATGAAGGTTTGTGAGGGATGGTGCGGTTAGAAAGGTTTAAGAGGAAAGAAAATGAAATAGTTTGAGGAAATGTATGGTAGAAGTTGAAGGTAAAAGTGTGACGTGTAAGGAGTAAGGAGTTATTTAAGTGATGGAATGTGACATGACTGAATGTTAAGAGATGTGGAGAGAGAAACCCAAAAGAATGCGAATTATCCCGCCTTTTACATCTCATTTAGAAAGAGTGATTTTTGATGCTTAAGATCACTTTCTGAAGGTGTTACTTCTTAGCTTCAATTTCCACTTTCTAACCCGTTGAGTCTTATCATATTTTCATCAAAAACTCATCTTCATATCCTGAACAACATGAGACCATATGTATCCCATATGTTAATCCTCACTTCTTCTTTCTAATCAAGCCATCTTCTTTCTAAGCTTGCAAACTGAAACTTCTGATCTTCACTCTAATTTTGTTGTCTTGCAAACTAATGTCCTCTTTTAGGCTTCAGTTTGGAGTAGTGAAGAGAGAGTACCCAGAGATGTTTGTGTATGAATACTTATGCAGATTTAAAAACCTTTAAGTTTAAAAACCTTTTCAAAACACAAAAATGATCTTTAGTTAATGGTTTTGTGAATATATCTACACTTGGTCTTCAATATTCACAAACATTAACTCAATATCTCCTTTCTAACATGATCCCGAATAAAATGATGTTTAATATCAATATGCTTGGATCTAGAGTGTTGGATAGTATTCTTAGCAAGATTAATAGTACTAGTATTATCACAGAAGATAGGGATTTTGGAATACCTTAGGTGATAATCTTCTAGCTAGTTCCATATCCACAGCATTGGTGTAGTTTGCAATAGCTACATATTCAGCTTCAACAGGAGTGCAATGGTATTATGCTTTTTGTATGACCAATTGATCAAGTTTTTTCCAAAGAAACAGTAGCAACCATTGGTGCTTTTACTCTCTACTCTATCTCTGCAAAATCAGTCACATAGTAACCTGAATCATAGGTACCTTTTTCATACCATAAGCCAACATTAGTAGTACCAGATAGATATCTAAAAATTCTTTTAATAGCATTTAAGTGTGATTGCTTTGGGTTAGATTGAAATCTAGCACAAATTGTCACACTTAGTTGAATGTTTAGTCTACTAGCTATAAGATATAGAAGTAAGCCAATCATTCCTATATAATTACTTTCTGATTACTTTTCGCCATTTTCATTAGCATCAATGATTTGAGATGGATGCATGGGGTACTCATAGATTTGGCTTGATCCATATTGAACCTTTTTAGAAGTTCTCTTGTATATTTTTCTTGATGGATCAAGATTTCTTCTTTTTGTTGTTTTATTTGCAAACCAAGGAAAAACATGAGTTCACCCATCATGCTTATCTCAAATTCACTCTACATCAATTTAGAAAACTTTTCACAGAGAGAATAATCAAAGGCCCCCAAATATAATGTCATCAACATATATTTGAACTATCAGAAAGTGATTATTTTGTTCAAGAGTAAAAAGAGTAGTGTCAACATTACCTCTCTTGAACCTATTCTTCAGCAAGAAGATGCTTAGTCTTTTGTACCAAACTTGAGGAGCTTGTTTTAGACCATAGAAAGCCTTTGTCAGCTTGAAGACATGGTTGGGAAGGTCTTCATTCTCAAAACCAATAGGCTACTTCACATATATTTCCTCAGAGGAATCCGTTTAGGAATGTATACTTAACATCCATTTGGTATAGAATGAATTCCTTGAAGGGCAAAAGCAAGTAGAATTCTGATGGCTTCCAACCTAGCAACTTGTGCAAAGGTTTCATCATAATCAATTCCCTCTTGTTGATTACAACCTTGTGCAACCAATCTTGCTTTGTTTCGAGTGACTTTGCCAACTTTATCAAGCTTATTCCTGAGAACCCACTTAGTACCTATGATGGTCTTCCCATTTGGTCTTTCAACAAGTGTCCAGACTTTGCTTTTCTCAAACAAGTTTAGTTCTTCTTGCATAGCATCTACTAAACTTTGATCGCTCAAAGCTTTTTCAATGCATCAAAGTTCAATGGTAGGTATGAAAGCACATTTTGACATACTTCTAAAGTATGATATAGTTCTCAAGCCCTTGGAAATATCTCCAAGAACTCGTTCTAGAAACTGCCTTTAAATCAAAAAATTCTTTGTAGTTTCTGTGGCCTTGAGATTTTTCAGTTTCTCCTTCATCTTTAGATTGCTCTTCTTTGTGTTTAGAAGTATTATTTTCAGATTTCTTTAGAGTTTTGAGCAAGCTTTCTGATGTATTATGTTCTGAGTATACTTTCTGAGGGTCTGGTTTTCATCTACTTACTTTTAGAAGTTTCCTTGAGACTAATTTTCTCAAGAATTTCTTCTAGTTGTTTGAGATCATCAACAAAGTCCTTCTTTAGCTCGTTGAATTTTATGTGAATAGTCTCTTCTTTACAAATTATCCTTTTGTTATAAACTTTGTAACCTTTAGAAGCTGAGTAACCTAAGAAGATGCCATCACCAGACTTGGGATCACACTTTGTGAGTTTGTCCATGGTGTTAAGGACAAAGCATAATGAGCCAAAAATGTGGAAATATGAAATATTAAGTTTTCTACCCTTCCATACCTTAGGGAGTTTTCTTGAGGATAGACCTTAGAAAGATTCTATTTTAGATGTAGCATAAGGTATTTAAGCCTCTGCCAGAAACCTTTTAATAAATCACTTTCCAAAAGCATAGCTCTGGTCATCTCTTATAAGCTTCTAGGTGCAGAAAACTCATGAAGGATGCCATGTTTTTCACAAAACTCTTCAAAAACATGATTTTCAAATTCTCCTCCATGATCAGATTGGATAGAGATGGTTTTGGAATCTTTTTCTATGGAAACACATTTTGTAAAAACTTTGAATCTTTCAACCACCTCATCCTTAGAAGCGAGGAAAATAACCTATGTAAATCTGAAGTAGTCATCCACTATGATATGACAATATCTCTTCCAAGCAAGACTTGCAGTCTTGGTTGGTCTAAAGAAATCCATATGTAATAGCTCAAGTGGTCTAGTGGTTGAAAACACACTTATTATGGAAACAAGTTTGGTTTACTTACCTTTCTCAGAATTCACAAATTGAGTCCTTATCAAATCTGATCTTTAGTAGGCCTTTAACTAGTTCTTTTTGAGAAAGCTCAGAAATAAGCTTCATATGAGCATGCCTAAGCTTCTTATGCCACAATCACTTTTCATCCCGAAGGATGCGAGGTATTTTATATCTTGATCTCATAGGTCATCCAAGAATAACACAAACGTGTTGTTATGCCTCTTACCAGATAGAATGACTTGTCCTGAAGTAGGACCTACTATTGATTGCATGAACATTAAAAACAACATTAAAGCCTTGGTAAGAATACTATTTTTTGATTGCTTTGGAGTCCTGAGAAAGCTTTCTGAAGTGTCTATGTTCTGGAGTCTACTTTCTAAAGGTATGGCTTTCATCCGCTTCCTTTTTGTAGAAACTTTGGATTCAGCTTCTCAAAATTTTCACGCTCTTTGCATACGTAACAAAGTTATCACATAGCCCCTTTTATGGGTGTTTTCAACCTATCCTTAATATTAAGGGGCAATTTGAGATAATTGAATTGACCAAATTTTCTTTAGAACAAGTATCATCCTTTCACCATTCAAAGCTCCAAAAATTAATATTTGTTCCATGGGGATTTGGCCAATACTTATTTAATTGAGGTACCATGCTTTGAATCTGCAAGAATAAAAACATTAAATCATGCAAACTAGATACAAAATGCCAATAGGAAAAGCAACCAAAATAAATTTATGAGATAAATGACAATAAATATATGAAGACTAACTCACCAACGTTGAATCAAATTGTGCTTTAATACAAAATACTGGCAAGGAATGGTGGCATTGGCTGGCCACAATCTAGGAATTGTAAAATTTTGAACTGATGGCAGGTTGGTACATTTTGAAACAAGGCAAAGTGATTGGGGTCATTGCTACACTACTTTGGAAAACTGTTAACTACCAATGGAGGGTTTTAACGAGAAGAAAAGTAATAAAATAAAAAAAAAGAGTTTTCATGATTGTATTCCAGCTACCGCACAACAAATGGTTATGGCAAATACATTTATAGTCTTATTCTTGCACTACAATTTCAAATTGGAAAATATGAAAATATGGGAAAAAACAACAAATGTTTCTTAAAAAGTTTTGTTTGTCCATAAATTTTTTTAATTAAGGATACTTTTCCAACCTTAATTTCATTCCAATATAGTTAAATACAAATTATTTTTCTTCTGCCCTTTTTGCTTCTTTTGTAGCTCACCAAATACATACATACATACATATATATATATATATATATATATATATATATATATATCACTTACACCTAGTGAGAAATATACTATTGTTTAGATTCATATCATAAATTTCTTCATCTTTTTATGCCTTAAGGTATTCTTATTTATCATTGCAAGTAAATTAAAATACTTCAAATTTGTTATGAACTATTCTTCTTCTTCTTCTTCTTAATACTATTATTACTATTATTATGAAAAAAAACTAATGTTATGGGAATAACAAATGGCATAACAAATGCACACCAGAGACCTTATCACCAAAGGATGTAACGAGTGGTCCCACTCATCTCACTCGCTCATCATATCCGATAGTGATAAAATGTGTGGTGTGCATCTGCGTGTAATTTTGTTCTTCAATATGTTACACTTTCCTATGGGTATCTTCTTGCATAGCATCCAACTAACTTTGATCACTCAAAGATCTTCGATGCATTCAGGTTTGATGGTGGAGATGAAAGCAATTTGCCATATATCTGAGGGATGTTCTGTTCTCACACCCTTGGAAATGTCTCCAAGAACTCTATTGAGAACTGTCTTTAAATCTAACTCCTTTATAGTTTTTGTAGCTTTGAGTTTCTTCAACTTCTCCTTCATCATCAGATTAAGCTTCTTCATTATCAGAAATACTACTTTTAATTGCTTTGGAGTCCTGAGCAAGCTTTCTGAAGTGTCTATATTCTGGAGTCTACTTTCTGAAGGTATGGCTTTCATCTGCTTCCTTTGTAGAAACTTTGAGATTCACATCTTAGAATTTTCACATAGCTTTTTTGCATACCAAACCAAGTTATCACATAGCCCCTTTTATGAGTGTTTTTAACCTATTCTTAATATTAAGGGACAATTTGACGTAACTCAATTGACCAAATTTGCTTGCAGAACAACTACCATCCTTCCACCATTCAAAGCTCCAAAAATTAATATTTGTTCCATGTAGATTTGGCCAATACTTCTTTAATTGAGGTACCAAGCTTTCAATCTATAAGAATAAAAACATTAAATCATGTAAAATAGGTACAAAATGCCTATCAGAAAAGCAACCAAAATAAATTTATGAGATAAATGACAGTAAATATATGATGACTAACTCACCAACGTTGAATCAAATTGTGTTTTAGTACAAAATGCTAGCCAAGGCATGGTGGCATTGGTTGGCCATATCCTAGGAATTGTAAAATTTTGCATTGATGGAGGTGACATTTGGAACAAGGCAAAGTGATTGGGGTCATTGCACCACAAGTTTGAAAAACTATTAACTATAAATGGAGAGTTTTGACGAGAATAAAAAAATAAAAATAAAAATAAGACTCTTCATGATTGTATTCTAGCTACCGCACAACCAATGGATATACCAACAGACCTTTATAGTCTTATTCTTGCATAACAATTTCAAAGTGAAAAATATGAAAATATGGGAAAAAGCTACAAATGGTTCTTAAAAAGTTTTGTATGTCTTCAACTTTTTTTATTTAAGAATACTTCTTCAACCTTAATTTCATTCCAATATGGTTAAATACAATTGCTTTTTCTTCTGCGCTTTTTGCTTCTTTTGTACCTCACCAAATATATATATGCATATTTATATATATATATATTTAATCACTTATATCTAGTGACAAATATACTATTGCTTAGATTCATATCATAAATTTCTTAATTTTTTTATGCCTTAAGGTACTTTTATTTATCATTGCAAGTAAATTGAAATACTTCAAATTTGTTATGCACTATTCTTCTTCTTCTTAATACTACTATTACTATTATTATGAAAAAGTATGTTATGGAAACAACAAAATTGCACAACAAATGCACCACAGACCTTATCACCATAGGATGTAATGAGTGGTCCCCACTTATCTCATTCACTCATCACATTCGATAGTAATAAAATATGTGGTGTGCATTTGTTGTGCAATTTTGTTCTTCAATACATTACCCATTCCTATGGGCATCTTCTTGCACGCATCCACCTAACATTAATCACTCAAAGCATCTTCAATGCATTCAAGTTTGAAGGTGGGGATGAAAGCACAGCTTGCCATATTTCTAAAGGATGATCTGAACTCACACCCTTGGAAATGTCTCCAAGAACTCAGTGTTAGAACTGTTTTTAAATCAGAAAGTCCTTTGTAGTTTTTATAGCTTTGAGGTTCTTTAGATTCTCCTTCATCTTCAGAATTACTCTTCTTCATTATCAGAAATACTACTTTTTGATCGCTTTGGAGTCTTGAGCAAGCTTTCTGAAGTGCCTATGTTCTAGAGTTTACTTTCTGAAGGTATGGCTTTCATCTGCTTCCTTTTTGTAGAAACTTTGAGATTCAGCGTCTAGAATTTTCACATAGCTCTTTTGCATACGTAACCAAGCTATCATATAGCCCCTTTTATGGGTGTTTTCAACTTATCCTTAATATTGAGGGATAATTTGAATAACTAAATTGACCAAATTTGCTTTAGAACAAGTATCATCCTATCGCCATTCAAAGCTCCAAAAATTAATATTTGTTCCATGTAGATTTGGTCAATACTTATTTAATTGTGGTACCAAGCTTTGAATTTGTAAGAATAAAAACATTAAATTGTGTAAACTAGATACAAAATAACTATAAGAAAAGCAACCAAAATAAATTTATAAGATAAATGACAGTAAATATATGAAGACTAACTCACCAACGTTGAATCAAATTGTGTTTTATTACAAAATGCTGGCCAAGGCATGGTGGCAATGGTTGGTCAGTTAAGTTATTGTAAAATTTTGCACTAATGGCAGCTTGTACATTTTGAAACAAGGCAAAGTGATTGGGGTCATTGCTCCACTAGTTTGAAAACTTTAACGACCAATGAAGAGTTTTGACAAAAGAAAAAATAATAAAATAAAAATGAGACTCTTCATGATTGTATTCTAACTATTACAGACTAGTGGTTATGGCAACAGACATTTATAGTCTTATTCTTGAACTACACTTTCAAAGTAGAAAATATGAAAATATGGGGAAAAAACTATAAATATTTCTTAAAAATTTTTGTATGTCTTTAACTTTTTTTATTTAATAATACTTCTTCAACCTTAATTTCATTCCTATATAGTTAAATACAATTGATGTTTCTTTCTGCCCTTTTTGCTTCTTTTGTACCTCACCAAATACATACATACATAATATATATATATATATATATATATATATATATATATATATACCTAGTGACAAATATGCTATTGTTCATATTCATATCATAAATTTCTTAATTTTTTTTATCCCTTGAGGAATTTTTATTTCTCATTGCAAGTAAATTAAATTACTTCAAATTTGTTATGCATTATTATTATTCTTCTACTTAATACTATTACTATTATTATTATGAAAAAGAGTAATGTTATGGGAACAATAAAATTGCAAAACAAATGCACAACACATATCTTATCACCATAAGATGTAATGGGTGGTCCCCTCTCATCTTACTCGCTCATCACATCCAAGTGATAAAATGTGTGATGTGTATTTGTTGTGCAACTTTCTTCTTCAATACATTACACTTTCCTATCAGGATCCTCTTGCATATTATCCAACCAACTTTGATCACTCAAAGCATCTTCAATGCATTCAGGTTTGATGGTGGAGATGAAAGCACAATTTGCAATTTTTCTAAGGGATGATCTGGTTCTCACACCCTTGGAAATGTCTCCAAGAACTCTATTCTAAGAACCGTCTTTCAATCATAAACTCCTTTATAGTTTTTTTATTTTTGAGGTTCTTCAACTTCTCCTTCATCTTCAGATTACTCTTCTTCATTATCAGAAATACTACGTTTTGATTGCTTTGGATTCCTAAGCAAGCTTTCTGAAGTGTCTATGTTCTACATTTACTTTCTGAAGGTATGGCTTTCATCTGCTTCCTTTTTGTAGAAACTTTGAGATTCAACTTCTCAGAATTTTCAAGCTCTTTTGCATACGTAACCAAGTTATCACATAGCCCCATTTTGTGTTTTCAACCTATCCTTTATATTGAGGGACATTTGAAATAACTGAATTGACCAAATTTTCTTTCCAAACAAGTACCATCCTTTCACCATTACAAGCTCCAAAAATTAATATTTGCTCCATGTAGATTTGGCCAATACTTATTTAATCGAGGTACCAAGCTTTGAATCTGTTAGAATAAAAACATTAAATTGTGTAAACTAGATACAAAATAACTATAAAAAAAGCAAACAAAATAATTTTATGAGATAAATGACAGTAAATATATGAAGACTAACTCACCAACGTTGAATCAAATTGTGTTTTACTACGAAAACTGGCCAAGGCATGGTGGCATTGGTTGGTGATATTCAGTTATTGTAAAATTTTACACTAATGGAGGTTCGTACATTTTGAGACGAGACAAAGTGATTGGGGTCATTGCTCCGCTAGTTTGAAAAACAGTTAACTACCAATGGAGAGTTTTGACGAGAGAAGAAAAAATAATAAAATAAAAATGAGACTCTTCACGATTGTATTCTAGCTACCGCACAACCAATGGTTATGGCAAAGCATTTATAATCTTATTCTTGCACTACACTTTCAAAGTAGAAAATATGAAAATATGGGAAAAAACTACAAATGTTTCTTAAAAAGTTTTGTATGTCTTTAACTTTTCTTATTTAAGAATGCTTCGTAAACCTTAATTTCGTTCATATATAGTTAAATACAATTGATTTTTCTTCTGCCTTTTGCTTCTTTTGTACCTCACCAAATACATACATACATACATATATACATATATATATATATATATATATATATATATATATATATATACAATTATACCTAGGGACAAATATGCTATTGTTTAGATTCATATCATAAATTTCTTAATTTTTTTATCCCTTGAGGTATTTTTATTTATCGTTGCAAGTAAATTAAATTACTTCAAATTTGTTATGCCCTATTCTTCTTCTTCTACTTAATACTATTATTACTACTATTATGAAAAAGAGTAATATTATGGGAACAATAAAATTGCACAACAAATGCACACCATAGACCTTATCACCATAAATGTAATGAGTGTCCCTCTCATCTCACTCGCTCATCATATCTAAGTGATAAATGTGTGTGCATTTGTTGTGCAATTTTGTTCTTCAATACATTACACTTTCCTATGGGTATCTTTGTATAGCATCCAACCAACTTTGATCACTCAAAGCATCTTCGATGCATTCAGGTTTGATGGTGGAGATGAAAGCACAGTTGCCATATATCTAAGGGATGATCTGGTTCTCACACCCTTGGAAAAGTCTCCAAGAACTCTGTCTAAGAACCGTCTTTAAATTGAAACCTTTATAGTTTTTGCAGCTTTGAGTTTCTTTAACTTCTCCTTCATCTTCAGAATTACTCTTCTTCATTATCAGAAATACTACTTTTCGATTGCTTTGAAGTCTTGAGCAAGCTTTCTGAAGTGTCTATGTTCTAGAGTTTACTTTCTGAAGGTATGGCTTTCATCTACTTCCATTTTGTAGAAACTTTGAGATTCAGCTTCGTAGAATTTTCACATAGCTCTTTTGCATATGTAACCAAGCTATCACATAGCCCCTTTTATGGGTGTTTTCAACTTATCCTTAATATTGAGGGACAATTTGACATAACTAAATTGACCAAATTTTCTTGCAAAACAAGTATCACCCTTTCACCGTTCAAAGCAACCAAAATAAATTTGTGAGATAAATGATAAATATATGATGTCTAATTCACCATCGTTGAATCAAATTGTGTTTTGCAACAAAATACTGGCCAAGGCATGGTGGCATTGGTTGGCCACAGTCAGGAACCTAAAATTTTACACTGATGGAGGTTGGTACATTTTGAAACAAGACAAAGTGATTGGGGTCATTGCACCACAAGTTTGAAAAACTGTTAACTATAAATGGAGGGTTTTGACGAAAGAAGAAAAAATAAAATAAAAATGAGACACTTCATGATTGTATTCAAGCTACCGCGCAACCAATTGATATACCAAAAGACCTTTATAGTCTTATTCTTGCATAACAATTTCAAAGTGAAAAATCTGAAAATATGGGAAAAAGCTACAAATGTTTCTTAAAAAGTTTTGTATGTCTTTAACTTTTTTTAATTAAGAATACTTCTTCAACCTTCATTTCATTCCAATATAGTTAAATACAATTGTTTTTTCTTATGCGTTTTTTGCTTCTTTTGTACCTCACCAAATATATATATATATATATATATATATATATATATATATATATATCTAATCACTTATATCTAGTGACAAATATACTATTGTTTTGATTCATATCATAAATTTCTTAATTTTTTTATGCCTTAAGGAACTTTTATTTATCATTGCTAGTAAATTAAAATACTTCAAATTTTTTATGCACTATTCTTCTTCTTCTTCTTCTTAATACTATTATTACTATTATTATGAAAAACAGTGATGCTATGGAAACAACAAAATTGCACAACAAATGCACACCACAGACCTTATCACCATAGGATATAATGAGTGGTCCCCACTCATCTCATTCACTCATCACATTTGGTAGTGATAAAATGCATGGTGTGCATTTGCTTACAATTTTGTTCTTTAATACATTACCCATTCCTATGGGCATCTCCTTGCACACATCCACCCAACATTGATCACTCAAAACATCTTCAATGCATTTACGTTTGATGGTGGGGATGAAAGCACAACTTGCCATATTTCTAAGGGATGATCTGGTTCACACCCTTGGAAATGTCTCCAACAACTCAGTTTTGTGAAACCGTCTTTAAATCGAAAAGTCCTTTGTATTTTTTGTAGCTTTGAGGTTCTTTAGATTCTCCTTCATCTTCAGATTATTCTTCTTCATTATCAGAAATACTACTTTTCGATTGCTTTGAAGTCTTGAGCAAGCTTTCTGAAGTGTCTATGTTCTAGAGTTTACTTTCTGAAGGTATGGCTTTCATCTGCTTCCATTTTGTAGAAACTTTGAGATTCAGCTTTAGAATTTTCACATAGCTCTTTTGCATATGTAACCAAGCTATCACATAGCCCCTTTTATGGGTGTTTTCAACTTATCCTTAATATTGAGGGACAATTTGAAATAACTAAATTGACCAAATTTGCTTTCAAAACAAGCACCATCCTGCGCCATTTAAGGCTCTAAAAATTAATATTTGTTCCATGTAGATTTGGCCAATACTTATTTAATTGAGGTACCAAGCTTTCAATCTATAAAAATAAAAACATTAAATCATGTAAAATAGATACAAAATGCCCATAAGAAAAGCAACCAAAATAAATTTGTAAGATAAATGACAATAAATATATGATGACAAACTCACCAACGTTGAATCAAATTGTGTTTTGGTACAAAATGCTAGCCAAGGCATGGTGGCATTGGTTGGCCAATCAGGAATTGTAAAATTTTGCACTGATGGAGGTTGGTACATTTTGAACAAGGCAAAGTGATTGGGGTCATTGCACCACAAGTTTGAAAAACTTTTAACTATAAATAGAGAGTTTTGACAAGAAAAGGAAAAATAATAAAATAAAAATGAGACTCTTCATGAGTGTATTCTAGCTACCGCACAACTAATGGATATACCAACAGACCTTTATAGTCTTATTCTTGATTAACAATTTCAAAGTGAAAAATTTGAAAATATGGGAAAATGCTACAAATGTTTCTTAAAAAGTTTTGTATGTCTTTAACTTTTTTAATTAAGAATACTTCTTCAACCTTAATTTCATTCCAATATAGTTAAATACAATTGTTTTTCATATGCGCTTTTTGCATCTTTTGTACCTCACCAAATATATATATATATATATATATATATATATATATATATATAATTACTTATATCTAGTGCCAAATATACTATTGTTTTGATTCATATCATAAATTTCTTAATTTTTTTATGCCTTAAGGAACTTTTATTTATCATTGCAAGTAAATTGAAATACTTCAAATTTGTTATGCATTATTCTTCTTCTTCTTCTTCTTAATACTATTATTACTATTATTATGAAAAAGAGTGATGTTATGGAAACAACAAAATTTCACAATAAATGCACACCACGACCTTATCACCATAGGATGTAATAAGTGGTCCCCACTCATCTTATTCACTCTTCATATTCGATAATGATAAAATGTTTAGTGTGCATTTGTTGTGCAATTTTGTTCTTCAATACATTACCCGTTCCTATAGGCATCTTCTTACACAACATCCACCCAACATTGATCACTCAAAGCATCTTCAATGCATTCAGGTTTGAAGGTAAGGATGAAAGCACTTGCCATATTTCTAAAGGATGATCTGGAACTCACACCCTTGGAAATGTCTCAAGAACTCATGTTGAGAAACTATTTTTAAATCAGAAAGTCCTTTGTAGTTTTTGTAGCTTTGAGGTTTTTTAGATTCTCCTTCATCTTCATATTACTGTCTTCATTATCAGAAATACTACTTTTTGATTGCTTTGGAGTCTTGAGCAAGTTTTCTAAAGTGTCTATGTTCTAGTTTACTTTCTGAAGGTATGGCTTTCATCTGCTTCCTCTTTGTAGAAACTTTGAGATTCAGTTCTAGAATTTTCAAATAGTTCTTTTGCATACGTAACCAAGCTATCACATAGCCCCTTTTATGGGTGTTTTCAACTTATCCTTAATATTGAGGGACAATTTGAAATAACTAAATTGACCAAATTTGCTTTCAGAACAAGTACCATCCTATCGCCATTCAAAACTCCAAAAATTAATATTTGTTCCATGTAGATTTGGCGAATACTTATTTAATTGTGATACCAAGCTTTGAATCTGTAAGAATAAAAACATTAAATTGTGTAAACTAGATACAAAATAACTATAAGAAAAGCAACCAAAATAAATTTATAAGATAAATGATAGTAAATATATGAAGACTAACTCACCAACGTTGAATCAAATTGTGTTTTAGTACAAAATGCTGGCCAAGGCATGGTGGCATTGGTTGGCCATACCCAAGTTATTGTAAAATTTTGCACTGATGGCAGGTTGGTACATTTTGAAACAAGGCAAAGTGATTCGGGTCTTTGTTCCACTAGTTTGAAAAATTGTTAACTTCCAATGGAGAGTTTTGACGAGAGAAAAAATAATAAAATAAAAATGAGACTCTTCATGATTGTATTCTAGCTACGGAACTAGTGGTTATGGCAAATAGACATTTATAGTCTTATTCTTGAACTACACTTTCAAAGAGAAAATATGAAAATATGGAAAAAAAACTATAAAAAATTTTTAAAATTTTTGTATGTCTTTAACTTTTTTTATTTAATAATACTTCTTCAACTTTAATTTCATTCCTATATAGTTAAATACAATTGATGTTTCTTTTGCCCTTTTTGCTCTTTTTATACCTCACCAAATACATACATAATATATATATTTATATAATTATACCTAGTGACAAATATGCTATTGTTCATATTCATATCATAAATTTCTTAATTTTTTTATCCCTTGAGGAATTTTTATTTCTCATTGCAAGTAAATTACATTACTTCAAATTTGTTATGCACTATTATTCTTCTTCTACTTAATACTATTACTATTATTATTATGAAAAATAGTAATGTTATGGGAACAATAAAATTGCACAACAAATGCACACCATAGACCTTATCACCATAAGATGTAATGAGTGGTCCCCTCTCACTCACTCGCTCATCACATCCGATAGTGATAACATGTGTGATGCGCATTTGTTGTGCAACTTTCTTCTTCAATACATTACACTTTCCTATCAATCTTCTTGCATATCATCCAACCAACTTTGATCACTCAAAGCATCTTCAATGCATTCAGGTTTATAGGTGGGGATGAAAGCACTCTGCCATATTTCTAAGGGATGATCTGGAACTCACACCCTTGGAAATGTGTCCAAGAGCTCAATGTTTAGAAACTGTTTTAAATCAGAAAGTCCTTCGTAGTTTTTGTAGATTTGAGGTTCTTTAGATTCTCCTTCATCTTCAGATTACTCTTCTTCATTATCAGAAATACTACTTTTTGATTGCTTTACAGTCTTGAGAAAGCTTTCTGATGTGTTATGTTCAGAGTTTACTTTCTAAGGTATGCTTTCATCTACTTCCTTTTATAGAAACTTTGAGTTCAACTTCTAGAATTTTCACATAGCTCTTTTGCATACGTAACCAAGCTATCACATAGCCCCTTTTATGGGTGTTTTCAACTTATCCTTAATATTGAGGGACAATTTGAAATAACTAAATTGACCAAATTTGCTTTCAGAACAAGTACCATCCTATCGCCATTCAAAACTCCAAAAATTAATATTTGTTCCGTGTAGATTTGGCGAATACTTATTTAATTGTGATACCAAGCTTTGAATCTGTAAGAATAAAAACATTAAATTGTGTAAACTAGATACAAAATAAATATAAGAAAAGCAACCAAAATAAATTTAGATAAATGACAGTAAATATATGAAGACTAACTCACCAACGTTGAATCAAATTGTGTTTTAGTGCAAAATGCTAGCCAAGGCATGGTGGCAATGGTTGGCCACCAAGTTATTGTAAAATTTTGCACTGATGGCAAGTTGGAACATTTTGAAACAAGGCAAAGTGATTGGGGTCATTGCTCCACTAGTTTGAAAAACCTTAACTACCAATGGAGAGTTTTGACGAGAGACAAAAATAATAAAATAAAAATAAGACTCTTCATGATTGTATTCTAGCTCCTCACAACCATGGTTATGGCAACTAACATTTATAGTCTTATTCTTGAACTACACTTTCAAAGAGAAAATATGAAAATATGGGAAAAAAACTATAAATATTTCTTAAAAATTTTTGTATGTCTTTAACTTTTTTTATTTAATAATACTTCTTCAACCTTAATTTCATTCCTATATAGTTAAATACAATTGATGGTTCTTTTGCCCTTTTTGCTTCTTTTGTACCTCACCAAATACATACATACATAATATATACATATATATATATATATATACCTAGTGACAAATATGCTATTGTTCATATTCATATCATAAATTTCTTAATTTTTTTTATCCCTTGAGCAATTTTTATTTCTCATTGCAAGTAAATTAAATTACTTCAAATTTGTTATGCACTATTATTCTTCTTCTACTTAATACTATTACTACTATTATTATGACAAAGAGTAATGTTATGGGAACAATAAAATTGCACAATAAATGCACACCACATACCTTATCACCATACGATGTAATGAGTGCTCCCCTCTCATCTCACTCGCTCATCACATCCGATACTGATAAAATGTCTAATATGCATTTGTTGTGCAACTTTCTTCTTGAATACTTACACTTTCCTATCAGTATCTTCTTGCATATATTCCAACCAACTTTGATCACTCAAAGCATCTTCAATGCATTCAGGTTTGATGGTGGAGATGAAAGCACAATTTGCAATTTTTCTACGGATGATCTAGTTCTCACACCCTTGTAAATGTCTCCAAGAACTCTGTTTCAAGAAACTGTCTTTCAATCAGAAATTCCTTTATAGTTTTTTTTATTTTTGAGGTTATTAAACTTCTCCTTCATCTTCATATTACACTTCTTCATTATCAGAAATACTACATTTTGATTGCTTTGGAGTCCTAAGCAAGCTTTCTGAAGTGTCTATGCTCTAAATTTACTTTCTGAAGGTATGACTTTCATCTGCTTCCATTTTGTAGAAACTTTGAGATTCAACATCTCAGAATTTTCACATAGCTCTTTTGCATATGTAACCAAGTTATCACATAGCCCCTTTTATGGGTGTTTTCAACCTATCCTAAATATTGAGGGACAATTTGACATAACTAAATTGACCAAATTTGCTTGCAAAACAAGTACCATCCTTTCACTATTCAAAGCTCTAAAAATTAATATTTTTTCCATGTAGATTTGGCCAATACTTCTTTAATTGAGGTACCAAGCTTTCAATCTATAAGAATAAAAACATTAAATCATGTAAAATAGATACAAAATGCCTATAAGAAAAGCAACCAAAATAAATTTATGAGATAAATGCAGGAAATATATGATGTCTAATTCACCAATGTTGAATCAAATTGTGTTTTGCTACAAAATACTGGCCAAGCCATAGTGGCATTGGTTGGCCAGTCCAGGAATTGTAAAATTTTGCACTGATGGTAGGTTGGTACATTTTGAAATAAGGCAAAGTGATTGGGGTCCTTGTACCACAAGTTTGAAAACTTAACTATAAATGGAGGGTTTTGACGAAGAAGAAAAAAAATAAAATAAAAATGAGACACTTCATGATTGTATTCTAGCTACTGCACAACCAATTGATATACCAATAGACCTTTATAGTCTTATTCTTGCACAACAATTTCAAAGTGAAAAATTTGAAAATATGGGAAAAAGCTACAAATGTTTCTTAAAAAGTTTTGTATGTCTTTAACTTTTTTTTAATTAAGAATACTTCTTCAACCTTAATTTCATTCCAATATAGTTAAATACAATTGTTTTTTCTTATGCGCTTTTTGCTTCTTTTGTACCTCACCAAATATATATATATATATAATCACTTATATCTAGTGACAAATATACTATTGTTTTGATTCATATCATAAATTTCTTAATTTTTTTATGCCTTAAGGAACTTTTATTTATCATTGCTAATAAATTAAAATACTTCAAATTTGTTATGCACTATTCTTCTTCTTCTTCTTCTTAATACTATTATTATGAAAAAGAGTGATGCTATGGAAACAACAAAATTGCACAACAAATGTACACCAGACCTTATCACCATAGGATGTAATGAGTAGTCCCCACTCATCTTATTCACTCATCACATTTGATAGCGATAAAATGTGTGGTGTTCATTCAATACATAACCCTTTCCTATGGGAATCTTCTTGCACAACATCCACCTAACTTTGATCACTCAAAGCATCTTCAATGCATTTAGGTTTGATGGTGGAGATGAAGTAATTTGCCATATTTCTTAGGGATGATCTGATTCTCACACCCTTGAAATGTCTCCAAGAACTCCCTAAGAAACATTCTAAATCAAAAACTCCTTTGTAGTTTTTGTAACTTTGAGTTCTTCAGCTTCTCCTTCATCTTCAGATTACTCTTTTTCATTATCAGAAATACTACCTTTTGATTGCTTTGAAATAACACATTCACCAAATTTGCTTTCAGAACAAGTACTATCCTTTTGCCATTCAAAGCTCCAAAAATTAATATATGTTCCATGTAGATTTGGCCAATACTTATTTAATTGAGGTACCAAGCTTTGAAACTGTAACAATAAAAACATTAAATTGTGTAAACTAGATACAAATGCCTATAAGAAAAGCAACCAAAATAAATTTATGAGATAAATGACAAAAAATATATGAACACTAACTCACCAACGTTGAATGAAATTGTGTTTTTAAAATGCTAGCCAAGCCATGGTGGCATTGGTTGGCCATAGTCCAGGAATTATAAAATTTTGCATGGAAGGTTGGTACATTTTGAGACAAGGCAAAGTGATTGGGGTCATTGCTCCACTAGTTTAAAAAACTAGTAACTACCAATGGAGGGTTTTGATGAGAAAGAAAAAATAATAAAATAAAAATGAGACTCTTCATTATTATATTCTAGCTAAAGCACAACCAATGGTTGTGCCAATAGACATTTATAGTTTTATTTTTGCACTATAATTTCAAAGTGGAAAATATGGGAAAAAATTACAAATGTTTCTTAAAAAGTTTGGTATGTCTTTAACTTTTTTTATTTAAAAATATTTCTTCAACCTTAATTTCATTCCTATATAGTTCAATACAATTGATTTTTCTTTTGCCCTTTTTGCTTCTTTTGTACCTCACCAAATATATATAATTACTTATACCTATTGACAAATATACTATTGTTTAGATTCATATCCTCATTTTCTTAATTTTTTTATGCCTTGAGGTATTGTTATTTATCGTTGCAAGTAAATTAAAATACTTCAAATTAGTTATGCTCTATTCTTCTTCTTCTTCTTCTTCTTACTGTTATTACTATTATTATGAAAAAGAGTAAGGTTATGGAACAATAAAATTGCACAACAAATGCACACCACAGTGTGCATTTGTTGTGCAATTTTGTTCTTTAATATGTAACTTTTTCCTATAGGAATCTTCTTGCACAACATCTAGCAAACTTTGATCACTCAAAGCATCTTCAATGCATTCAAGTTTGATGGTGGAGATGAAAGCACTTTTCCATATTTCTAAGGAATGATCTGTTCTCACACCTTTGGAAATGTCTCCAAGAACTTCTAATTCTAGAAACTATCTTTAAATCAAAACTCCTTAACACTTTTGTAGCTTTTGAGCTTCTTCACTTCTTTTCTTCATCAGATTTCTCTTCTTCATAATTAGATATACTATTTTTTGATTGCTTTGGAGTCCTGAGAAAGCTTTCTGAAGTGTCTATATTCTGAAGTCTACTTTATGAAGGTATGGCTTTCATCTACTTCATTTTTGTAGAAACTTTGAGATTCAACTTCTCAAAATTTTCACGTACCTCTTTTGAATAGTAACCAAGTTATCACATAGCCCCTTTTATGGGTGTTTTCAACCTATTATTAATATTGAGGGACAATTTGAAATAACTGAATTCACCAAAATTTGTTTTCAGAACAAGTATCATCCTTTTGCCATTCAAAACCCCAAAAATTCATATTTGCTCCATGTAGATTTGGCCTATACTTATTTAATTGAGGTACCAAGCTTTCAAACTATCAATAAAAACATTAAATCGTGCAAACTAGATACAAAATGCCTATACGAAAAGCAACCAAAATAAATTTATGAGATAAATGAAAGTAAATATATGAACACTAACTCACCAACGTTGAATGAAATTGTGTTTTCGTACGAAATTCTAGCCAAGCCATGGTGGCATTTGTTGGATATAGTCCAGGAATTGTAAAATTTTGCGTGATAGAAGGTTGGTACATTTTGAAACAAGTCAAAGTAATTGGGGTCATTGCTCCACTAGTTTAAAAAACTAGTAACTACCAATGGAGGATTTTGATGAGAAGAAAAAATAATAAAATAAAATGGGACTCTTCATGATTATATTCTAGCTACCGCACAACCAATGGTTGTGCCAATAGACATTTATAGTCTTATTTTTGCACTACAATTTCAAAGTGGAAAATATGAAAATATGGGAAAAAATTACAAATTTTTCTTAAAAAGTTTGGTATGTCTTTAACTTTTTTTTATTTAAAAATATTTCTTCAACCTTAATTTCATTCCTATATAGTTCAATACAATTGATTTTTCTTTTGCCCTTTTTGTTTCTTTTGTACCTCACCAAATATATATAATTACTTATACCTATTGACAAATATACTATTGTTTAGATTCATATCCTCATTTTCTTAATTTTTTTATGCCTTCAAGAATTTTTATTTATCGTTGCAAGTAAATTAAAATACTTCAAATTAGTTATGCTATATTCTTCTTCTTCTTCTTCTTCTTCTTCATAATACTATTATTACTATTATTATGAAAAAGAGTAATGTTATGGGAACAATAAAATTGCATAACAAATGCACATCATAGACCATATCACCATAGGATGTAATGAGTGATCCACACTCATCTCACTCACTTATCACATCCGATAGTGATAAAATGTGTGGTGTGCATTTGTTGTACAATTTTATTCTTCAATATATTACCCTTTCCTATGGGTATCTTCTTGTATAGTATCCACCCAACTTTGATCACTCAAAGCATCTTCAATGCATTCTGGTTTATGGTGGAGATGAAAGTATAGTTTGCCATATTTCTAAGGGATGATCTAGTTCTCACACCCTTGGAAATGTCTGCAAGAACTTTATTATGAGAAACTATCTTCAAATCAGAAACTCCTTTGTAGTTTTTGTAACTTTGAGGTTCTTCAGCTTCTTTTTCATCTTTAAAGTACTCTTACTTCTTTATCAGAAATACTACTTTTTGATTGCTTTGGAGTCCTGAGCAAGCTTTCTGAAATGTCTATGTTTTGAATTCTACTTTATGACGGCATGGCTTTCATTTGGTTCCTTTTTGTAGAAACTTTTACATTCAGTTTCTTAGAATTTTCACGTAGCTCTTTTGCATACGTAACCAAGTTATCACATAGCCCTTTTATGGGTGTTTTCATCCTGTCCTTCATATTGAAGGACAATTTGAAATAATGAATTAACCAAATTTGCTATCAGAACACGTATCATCCTTCGCCATTTAAAACTCCAAAAATTATTATTTGCTATATGTAGATTTGGCCAATACTTATTTAATTGAGGTACCAAGCTTTGAATATGTAAGAATAAAAACATTAAATCATGTAAACTAGATAAAAAATGCCTATAAGAATAGCAACCAAAATAAATTTATGAGATAAATAACAGTAAATATATGAAGACTAACTCGCCAACGTTGAATCAAATTGTGTTTTGGTACAAAATGCTAGCCAAGGCATGTTGGCATTGGTTGGCCATAGTGTGGGAAATGTAAAATTTTGCACTGATGGAAGGTTGTTACATTTTGAAACAAGGCAAAACGATTGGGGTCATTGCTCCACTAGTTTAAAAAACTAGTAACTACCAATGGACGGTTTTGATGAGAAGAAGAAAAATAATAAAATAAAAATGAGACTCTTCATGATTATATTCTAGTTACCACACAACCAATGGTTATGCCAATAGATATTTATAGTCTTATTCTTGCACTACAATTTCAAAGTGGAAAATATGAAAATATGGAAAAAAATTACAAATGTTTCTTAAAAATTTTGGTATGTCTTTAACTTTTTTTAATTTTAAAATACTTCTTCAACCTTAATTTAATTCCTATATAGTTAAATACAATTGACTTTTCTTTTGCCCTTTTTGCTTATTTTGTACCTCACCAAATAAATATATATATATATATAGACACATACACACTACCAGGAATTCACTGCGATTTTACCGATAGATTTTATGGCGTTACCGATGAAATTTTGAGTTACCAGCGGAATTATCGACGGATTTTGTCAATGGTAATAACGTAGTCAATTACCGCGGATTTTCAGGCGGATTTTAAAAAATCCGTCGCTAATAGGCAAGACAAATTCGCAAGGAAATTCATCATCAAAATATTACTAGCGGATTTATTTCGTTACAGGCAGCTTTTTATGACGGTAATTTTAAGAGTATTTTATTTATCGATGGAAAAATCCGTCGGTAATATTTTATTTTGTATTTCGCATTTTTTCTTAAATTTGCTAGCGGATTTTTCCGGATAATTTAAAACTTAAATTTTAACATTGAATTTTTACCGACAAAAATTCCGTTGGAATTAGATTTTTTTAATTTTCCTACTTAATTTTGTTTTTTTGTGTTTTATTTTATTGACGGAAAAATCCATCGGTAAGTTACTTTTTTAAAAAAATTTATTTTGGCTTGTAATTTGAATCTTTCTTGTATTTTTATCAGTTTATATTTTATCTAAGGCTAATTATAAATATGTAAATATATTTAATAATGAAAAATTATTAAAAAATGCTTAATAAATAGAAAAGGCAAGAAATTTATGTCCAAGATGTAAAATAGATAAAGCTTCAGAAGTCTACAAACAGAAATATAAATAGTTTAACATATAACAAATAAAGAAAAAATAATAACTCAAATCAAGAGAAGTCTGGCATCATTATCATCGTCATCATCACCGTCACCACCATTATCACTATCACCATCATCATCATCGGTTATGCGGGGGCAAAGGAGTCAGCCTACATCTTCTTCCACAAAGACATCATCTGTTTTCTTAACAAAATTTTGGAGGCACCTCCCCTTTAGATTAACATTCCACTCTTTAAACTAAAAAGAAAAATTTTAAAAGAACCACCCCTAAAACTAAGACATCTCAAAAAACTTAATTTCAATATATACATATATCAATCTATCAAATAAAATTCACAATACAATCAAATAGTTGTGCTTTTAACTTAACAAAATTCGATAGCACTCCCCCTTAGATTAACATTCCACTCTTTAAATTAAAAAGAAAAATTTTGACAGAACCTCCCTAAAACTAAGACATCCCAAAAAAATTAATTTCAATATATACATATATCAATATATCAAATAAAATTCACAATACAATTAAACAAACATTTAAAGATCTTAAAACCGTTTTAGAGCACACCCCTTATGACATCACAACATGCATATCCTAATCTCTACATACACAATAAATCTCCACGCAAACAATGCAAACAAGTCAGGAAGGATCTCTAGCCCTTCCCCCGTCACCAATCCCATTTTCCTACAATTTTATCTTAGAAATCATAAGTCTCTATCCTAACAACAAAAGTAATTCAATAAGGAAAAAAGGTTACTTATATTGCCTTAAAAAAGACAAGAGAATTATATGCTCCACCATAGATGTTCCAAGCGGACTAAACGCTCTAGAACAAAATCAGATCCTAAAGATGGAAAAGAATGATAGATACGAGCCCAAACTACTAAGCCAAATACACATTCATGATTCACTTTCGGATTTTAATACCAAATACACTAAGTCAAGCTCGTTGTTCTAAAAATGATTCCAATTCAAAAGCTTTGAAATTACACAAATCCAAACTTGGTTCAACCAAACCCCACAATTGAACAGATCCAAATTTCTTGCAACCCAAATTAACAAGAAAATATCAAACCAAATCATATCAACAAATAAACTATCCAAATTTCTTGCAATCAAAATTAACAAACAAAAACCAAAATAAACTAAATATCAATAAGTAAGTAACAGAAGGTAAATACACTTGAAAAAAAAATACAAACAGCTTACCTCTTCGTTCGCGATCGCGCTGGGATGCACGGAGGATGCGCCGGAGGGGATGCTCCAACAATCGCGTAGGAGAGCGGGTCATGGCCGGAGTCACGCGAGGTCGCCTGGATCGCACGACAGTCACTAGGTGAAGGGTGCGGGGGTTAGTGTTCGCTAGGTTGAGCGTGGGATCTGGGTCACGTCGAGGTCAGGGTCGCGCCGGATCCGGCTCGCGTCGGTGCGAGGTTGGCCTCATGGGTCTCGGGACCACCCGCCAGCTAGTTTGCCGCTCGTTCGTCTTGTCGCGCCTTGTCACTCTGGAGAGCAGGGGCCGATCGCCAGCGGGGAGCGAGGGCTGTCCCGGGGAACGGGGTCGGTCACCGTTGCCTGCCTCGAGAGAGTGAGTCTGAGTGAAGAATGGGAAAGAGTAAAAGAGAGTTTCTTATAATAGAGTTATCAGCGAATGTAAGAAATTTCAAATTATTGGCGGATTTATACAATTAATTCAGATTTTTCCACCAGAAAATTTTTAAAACAAATTAAAAATTTCGCCAAAAATTCTGCCGATAATGCTATTTTTATATAAATTTATTTTAGAAAAATATTTTTGACGGATTTTTTTCCAGGATATTGGTTTTCAAGCAATTTATTTTACAAAAAAAATTTTGACGGATTATTTCCATCGGTAATAGTATTTTTCAGGTAAATTTATTTATAAAATGAATTATTGACCGAAAATCCGAATAACTCTACAACAAAAAAATCTATTTTTTTCATTTGTTGCAACTTTATTTGGAAATCCGCAGGAATACAATGGAAATAATTGGAAAATCATTGGTCACCCACTGGTTTCTAGTAAACTTATACCTAGTGACAAATATACTATTGTTTAGATTCATATCATCAATTTCATAATTTTTTTATGCCTTAAGGTATTTTTATTTATCGTTGCAAGTAAATTAACATACGAAAATTAGTTATGCTCTATTGTTCTTCTTCTTCTTCTTCTTCTTAATACTATTATTACTATTATTATGAAAGAAGTAATGTTATGGGAACAATAAAATTGCACAACAAATACACACCACAAACTTTATCACCATAGGATGTAATGAGTGGTCTCCACTCATCTCACTCACTCATCACATCCGATAGTGATAAAATGTGTGGTGTGCATTTGTTGTGTAATTTGTTTCAATACATAACCCTTTCCAATGGGAATCTTCTTGCACAACATCTATCCAACTTTAATCACTCAAAGCATCTTCAATGCATTCAGGTTTGATGGTGGAGATGAAAGCAAGTTTGCCATATTTCTAAGGGATGATCTGGTTCTCACACCCTTGGAAATGTCTCCAAGAACTCCTGTTCTGAACTGTCTTTAAATCAGAAACTCCTTTGCAGTTTTGTAGCTTTGAGCTTCTTTAGCTTCTCCTTCATCTTCATATTAGTCTTCTTCATTATTAGAAATACTACTTTTTGATTGCTTTAGAGTCCTGAGCAAGCTTTCTGAAGTGTCTATGCTCTGAAGTCTACTTTATGAAGGTATGGCTTTCATTTGCTTCCTTTTTGTAGAAACTTCAGAATCAGCTTCTCAAAATTTTCACGTAGCTCTTTTGCATAGTAACCAAGTTATCACATAGCCCCTTTTATGGGTGTTTTCAACCTATCCTTAATATCGAGGGACAATTTGAAATAACTGAATTCACCAAATTTGCTTTCAGAACAAGTACCATCCTGTTCCCATTCAAAGCTCTAAACATTCATATATGTTCCATGTAGATTTGGCCAATACTTATTTAATTAAGGTACCAAGCTTTGAAACCTAATAATAAAAAAATTAAATAGTGTAAACTAGATACAAAATGCCTAAGAAAAGCAACCAAAATAAATTTATGAGATAAATGAGTAAATATATGAAGACTAACTCACCAACGTTGAATCAAATTCTATTTTAGTAGAATGCTAGCCAAGGCATAGTTGATTGGTTGGCCATTGTCCAAGAATTGTAAAATTTTGCACTGATGGCATGTTGGTACATTTTGAAACAAGGCAAAGTGATTGGGTCATTACTCTACTAGTTTCAAAAAGTAGTAACTACCAATGGAGGGTTTTCACTAGAAAAAAAAATAATAAAATAAAAATAAGACTCTTCATGATTATATTCTAGCTACCGCACACCCAATGGTTATGCCAACGGACATATATACTCTTATTCTTGCACTACAAATTCAAAGTGGAAAATATGGTAAAAAACTACAAATGTTTCTTAAAAGTTTTGTATGTCTTTAACTTTTTTAATTTACGAATACTTCTCTAACCTTAATTTCATTCCTATATAGTTAAATACAATTGATTTTTCTTCTGCCTTTTGCTTCTTTATGCCTCACCAAATACATACATACATGCATGCATATATATATATAATTACTTTTACCTTGTGACAAACATACTATTGTTTAGATTCAGATCATATATTTCTTAATTTTTTTTATGCCTTCAGGTATTTTTATTTATCGATGCTAGTAAATTAAAATACTTCAAATTTGTTATCCACTATTCTTCTTCTTCTTCTTAATACTATTATTACTATAATTATGAAAAAGAGTAATGTTATGGGAACAATAAAATTGCACAACAAATGCATACCAGACCATATCATCATAGGATAAAATGAGTGGTCCCCACTCATCTCACTCACTCAACACATCCATAGTGATAAAATGTGTGGTGTGCATTTGTTGTGCAATTTTATTGTTCAATACATTACCCTTTCCTATGGGTATCTTCTTGCACAACATCCACCCAGCTTTGATCACTCAAATAGTATTTCAGGACGAAATCCTGGCCAAGGCATGGTGGCATAGGTTGGTCACAGTCCAGTATTGTAAAATTTTGCACTAATGGAGGTTGGTACATTTTGAGACAAGGCAAAGTGATTGGGATCATTGCTCCGCTAGTTTGAAAAACCTTAACTACCAATGGAGAGTTTTGACAAGAGAAGAAAAAATAATAAAATAAAAATGAGACTCTTCATGATTGTATTTTAGCTACCGCACAACCAACGGTTATGGCAACAGACATTTATAGTCTTATTCTTGCACTACACTTTCAAAGCATAAAATATGAAAATATGGCAAAAAAATTACAAATGTTTCTTAAAAAGTTTTGTATGTCTTTAACTTTTTTTATTTAAGAATGCTTCTTAAACCTTAATTCATATATAGTTAAATACAATTGATTTTTCTTCTCCCTTTTTGCTTCTTTTGTACCTCACCAAATATATATATATATACCTAGTGACAAATATGCTATTGTTTAGATTCATATCATAAATTTATTTTTTTTATCCCTTGAGGTATTTTTATTTATCGTTGCAAGTAAATTAAATTACTTCAAATTTGTTATGCATTATTATTCTTCTTTTACTTAATACTATTATTACTATTATTATGAAAAGCGTAATGTTATGAGAATAACAAAATTGCACAAAAAATGCACACCATAGACCTTATCACCATAAGATGTAATGAGTGGTCCCATCTCATATCACTCGCTCATCACATTCGATAGTGATAAAATGTATGGTGTGCATTTGTTGTGCAATTTTGTTTTTCAATACATTACACTTTCCTATCGGTATCTCTTGCATATCATCCAACCAACTTTGATCACTCAATGCATCTTCAATGCATTCAAGTTTGATGGTGGAGATGAAAGCATAGTTTGCCATATTTCAAAGGGATGATCTCGTTCTCACACCCTTGGAAATGTCTCGATGAACTTGTTATGAGAATGTCTTTAAATCATAAACTCCTTTATAATTTTTGTAGCTTTGAGGTTCTTCAACTTCTCCTTCATCTTCAAATTACTCTTCTTCACTATCAGAAATACAACTTTTTGATTGCTTTGGAGTCCTGAGCAAGCTTTCTAAAGCGTCTATGTTCTCAAGTCTCTTTCTGAAGGTGTGGCTTTCATCTGCTTCTTTTTTGTAGAAACTTTGAGATTCAGCTTCTAAATTTTCACATAGTTCTTTTGCATATGTAACTAAGTTATCACATAGCCCTTTTATAGGTGTTTTCAACTTGTCCTTAATATTGAGGGGCAATTTGAAATTACTAACTGACCAAATTTGCTTTCAGAACAAGTACCATCCTTTTGCCATTCAAAGCTCCAAAAATTAATATTTGTTCCATGTAGATTTGGCGAATACTTATTTAATTGAGGTACCAAGCTTTGAATCTAAGAATAAACACATTAAATCGTGTAAACTAGATACAAAATGCCTATAAGAAAAGCAACCAAAATAAATTTATGAGATAAATGAAGTAAATATATGAAAACTAACTATCAAATTGTGTTTTGGTACAAAATGCTAGCCAAGGCATGGTGGCATTGGTTGGCCAAAGTCCAGGAATTGTAAAATTTTGAATGATGGTAGGTTGGTACATTTTTCAACAAGGCAAAATGATTGGGGTCATTGCTCCTCTAGTTTGAAAACCTTTAACTACCAATGGAGGGTTTCGAAGAAGAAAAAATAATAAAATAAAAATAAGTCTCTTCATGATTGAATTCTAGCTACCACACGACCAATGGTTATGCCAACAGACATTTATAGTCTTATTCTTGTACAACAATTTCAAAGTTGGAAATATGAAAATATGGAAAAAGCTACAAATTTTTCTTAAAAAGTTTTATATGTCTTTAACTTCTTTTATTTAAGAATACTTCCTCAACCTTAATTTCATTCCTATATAGATAAATTCAATTGATTATTCTTTTTTCCTTTTTGCTTCTTTTGCACCTCACCAAATACATACATACATATATATATATATATATATATAGTGACAAATATACTATTATTTAGATTCATATCATCAATTTTTTTATGCATTGAGGTATTTTTATTTATCATTGCAAGTAAATTAAAATACTTCAAATTAGTTCTGCTCTATTCTTCTTCTTCTTCTTAATACTATTATTACTATTATTATGAAAAAGAGTAATGTTATAAGAATAATAAAATTGCATAACAAATGCACACCATTGACCTTATCACCAAAGGATGTAATGAGTGGTCTGCACTCATCTCACTCATTCATCACATCCAATAGTGATAAAATGTGTGGTGTTCATTCAATACATAACCCTTTCCTATGGGAATCTTCTTGCACAACATCCACCTAACTTTGATCACTCAAAGCATCTTCAATGTATTCAGGTTTGATGGTGGAGATAAAAGCACAATTTGCCATATTTCTTAGGGATGATCTGGTTCTCACACCTTGGAAATGTCTCCAAGAACTTCTGTTCTAAGAAACATTCTTTAAATCAGAAACTCCTTTGTAGTTTTTGTAGCTTTGAGCTTCTTCAGCTTCTCCTTCATCTTCAGATTACACTTTTTCATTATCAAAAATACTACCTTTTGATTGCTTTGAAATAATTGCATTCACCAAAATTGCTTTCAGAACAAGTACCATCCTTTTCTCATTCAAAGCTCCAAAAATTCATATATGTTCCATGTAGATTTGGCCAATACTTATTTAATTAAGGTACCAAGCCTTGAAGCTGTAATAATAAAAAAATTTAATCGTGTAAACTAGATACAAAATGCCTATAAGAAAAGCAACCAAAATAAATTTATGAGATAAATGATAGTAAATATATGAAGACTAACTCACCAATGTTGAATCAAATTCTATTTTAGTACAAAATGCTGGCCAAGGCATGGTGGCATTGGTTGGCCATTGTCCAAAAATTGTAAAATTTTGCACTGATGGCATGTTGGTACATTTTGAAACAAGGCAAAGTGATTGGGGTCATTGCTTTACTAGTTTAAAAAACTAGTAACTACCAATGGGGTTTTCACTAGAGAAGGAAAAATAATAAAATAAAAATAAGACTCTTCATGATTATATTCTATCTACGCACAACCAATGGTTATGCCAATAGACATTTATAGTCTTATTCTTGCACTAGAAATTCAAAGTGGAAAATAAGAAATATGGTAAAAAACTACAAATGTTTCTTAAAAAGTTTTGAATGTATTTAACTTTTTTTGTTTATGAATACTTCTCCAACCTTAATTTCATTCCTATATAGTTAAATACAATTGATTTTTCTTCCCCTTTTGCTTCTTTTGTGCCTCACCAAATACATACATACACACACACACACACATATATATATAGTTACTTTTACCTAGTGACAAACATACTATTGTTTATATTCTAGATCATAAATTTCTTTTTTTTATGCCTTCAGGTATTTTTATTTATCGTTGGAAGTAAATTAAAATACTTCAAATTTGTTATGCTCTATTCTTCTTCTTCTTCTTCTTCTTCTTAATACTATTATTACTATTATTATGAAAAAGAGTAATGTTATGGAAACAATAAAATTGCACAATAAATGCACACCATAGACCTTATCACCATAGGATATAACGAGTGGTCCCCACTCATCTCACTCACTCAGGACATCCAGGTGATAAAATGTGTAGTGTGCATTTGTTGTGCAATTTTGTTCTTCAATACATTACCCTTTCCTATGAGTCTTCTTGCATAGCATCCACCCAACTTTGATCACTCAAAGCATCTTCAATGCATTCAGATTTAATGGTGGAGATGAAAGTAGTTTGCCATATTTCTAAGGGATGATCTAGTTCTCACACCCTTGGAAATGTCTCAATGAACTCTGTGATAAGATCTTTAAATCATAAACTCCTTTATAATTTTTGTAGCTTTGAGGTTTTTCAACTTCTCCTTCATCTTCATAATTACTCTTCTTCACTATCAGAATACAACTTTTTGATTGCTTTGGAGTCCTAAGCAAGCTTTCTAAAGCGTCTATGTTCTCGAGTCTACTTTCTGAAGGTGTGGCTTTCATCTGCTTCTTTGTAGAAACTTTGAGATTCAGCTTCAGAATTTTCACATAGTTCTTTTCATATGTAACTAAGTTATCACATAGCCCTTTTATAGGTGTTTTCAACTTGTCCTTAATATTGAGGGCAATTTGAAATTACTAAACTGACCAAATTTGCTTTCAGAACAAGTACCATCCTTTTGCCATTCAAAGCTCCAAAAATTAATATTTGTTCCATGTAGATTTGGCGAATACTTATTTAATTGAGGTACCAAGCTTTGAATCTAAGAATAAACACATTAAATCGTGTAAACTAGATACAAAATGCCTATAAGAAAAGCAACCAAAATAAATTTATGAGATAAATGACAATAAATATATGAAAACTAACTATCAAATTGTGTTTTGGTACAAAATGCTAGCCAAGGCATGGTGGCATTGGTTGGCCAAAGTCCAGGAATTGTAAAATTTTGAATGATGTAGGTGGTACATTTTTCAACAAGGCAAATGATTGGGGTCATTGCTCCTCTAGTTTGAAAAACTCAACTACCAATGGTTTTGACGAAGAAAAATAATAAAATAAAAATAAGTCTCTTCATGATTGAATTCTAGCTACCACACGACCAATGGTTATGCCAACAGACATTTATAGTCTTATTCTTGTACAACAATTTCAAAGTTGGAAATATGAAAATATGGGAAAAAGCTACAAATTTTTCTTAAAAAGTTTTATATGTCTTTAACTTCTTTTATTTAAGAATACTTCCTCAACCTTAATTTCATTCCTATATAGATAAATTCAATTGATTATTCTTTTTTCCTTTTTGCTTCTTTTGCACCTCACCAAATACATACATACATATATATATATATATATATATATATATATATATATATATATAGTGACAAATATACTATTATTTAGATTCATATCATCAATTTTTTTATGCATCTAGGTATTTTTATTTATCATTGCAAGTAAATTAAAATACTTCAAATTAGTTCTCTCTTCTTCTTCTTAATACTGTTATTACTATTATTATGAAAAAGAGTAATGTTATAAGAATAATAAAATTGCATAACAAATGCACACCACTGACCTTATCACCAAAGGATGTAATGAGTGGTTCTCACTCATCTCACTCATTCATCACATCCGATAGTGATAAAATGTGTGGTGTTCATTCAATACATAACCCTTTCCTATGGAATCTCTTGCAACATCCACCTAACTTTGATCACTCAAAGCATCTTCAATGTATTCAGGTTTGATGGTGGAGATAAAAGCACAATTTGCCATATTTCTTAGGGATGATCTGGTTCTCACACCCTTGGAAATGTCTCCAAGACTCCGTTCTAAGAAACATTCTTTAAATCAGAAACTCCTTTGTAGTTTTTGTAGCTTAAGCTTCTTCAGCTTCTCCTTCATCTTTAATAATTACACTTTTTCATTATCAAAAATACTACCTTTTGATTGCTTTGAATAATTGCATTCACCAAAATTGCTTTCAGAACAAGTACCATCCTTTTCTCATTCAAAGCTCCAAAAATTCATATATGTTCCATGTAGATTTGGCCAATACTTATTTAATTAAGGTACCAAGCCTTGAAGCCTAATAATAAAAAAATTTAATCGTGTAAACTAGATACAAAATGCCTATAAGAAAAGCAACCAAAATAAATTTATGAGATAAATGATAGTAAATATATGAAGACTAACTCACCAATGTTGAATCAAATTCTATTTTAGTACAAAATGCTGGCCAAGGCATGGTGGCATTGGTTGGCCATTGTCCAAAAATTGTAAAATTTTGCACTGATGGCATGTTGGTACATTTTGAAACAAGGCAAAGTGATTGGGGTCATTGCTTTACTAGTTTAAAAAACTAGTAACTACCAATGGGGTTTTCACTAGAGAAGGAAAAATAATAAAATAAAAATAAGACTCTTCATGATTATATTCTATCTACCGCACAACCAATGGTTATGCCAACAGACATTTATAGTCTTATTCTTGCACTAGAAATTCAAAGTGGAAAATAAGAAAATATGGTAAAAAACTACAAATGTTTCTTAAAAAGTTTTGAATGTATTTAACTTTTTTTGTTTATGAATATCTTCTCCAACCTTAATTTCATTCCTATATAGTTAAATACAATTGATTTTTCTTCTCCCTTTGCTTCTTTTGTGCCTCACCAAATACATACATACACACACACACACACATATATATATAGTTACTTTTACCTAGTGACAAACATACTATTGTTTAGATTCAGATCATAAATTTCTTTTTTTTTATGCCTTCAGGTATTTTTATTTATCGTTGGAAGTAAATTAAAATACTTCAAATTTGTTATGCTCTATTCTTCTTCTTCTTCTTCTTCTTCTTAATACTATTATTACTATTATTATGAAAAAGAGTAATGTTATGGAAACAATAAAATTGCACAATAATGCATATGATAGACCTTATCACCATAGGATATAACGAGTGTCCCACTCATCTCACTCACTCAGGACATCCGATGGTGATAAAATGTGTAGTGTGCATTTGTTGTGCAATTTTGTTCTTCAATACATTACCCTTTCCTACGAGTGTCTTCTTGCAACCATCCACCCAACTTTGATCACTCAAAGCATCTTCAATGCATTCAATTTAATGGTGGAGATGAAAGAACAGTTTGCCATATTTCTAAGGGATGATCTAGTTCTCACACCCTTGGAAATGTCTGAATGAACTCTTATGAGAACTCGTCTTTAAATCATAAACTCCTTTATAATTTTTGTAGCTTTGAGGTTCTTCAACTTCTCCTTCATCTTCAGATTACTCTTCTTCACTATCAGAAATACAACTTTTTGATTGCTTTGGAGTCCTAAGCAAGCTTTCTAAAGCGTCTATGTTCTCAGTCTACTTTCTTAAAGGTGTGGCTTTCATCTGCTTCTTTTTTGTAGAAACTTTGAGATTCAGCTTTTAATTTTCACATAGTTCTTTTGCATACGTAACTAAGTTATCACATAGCCCTTTTATAGGTGTTTTCAACTTGTCCTTAATATTGAGGGGCAATTTGAAATTACTAAACTGACCAAATTTGCTTTCAGAACAAGTACCATCCTTTTGCCATTCAAAGCTCCAAAAATTAATATTTGTTCCATGTAGATTTGGCGAATACTTATTAATTGAGGTACCAAGCTTTGAATCTAAGAATAAACACATTAAATCGTGTAAACTAGATACAAAATGCCTATAAGAAAAGCAACCAAAATAAATTTATGAGATAAATGACATAAATATATGAAAACTAACTATCAAATTGTGTTTTGGTACAAAATGCTAGCCAAGGCATGGTGGCATTGGTTGGCCAAAGTCCAGGAATTGTAAAATTTTGAACTAATGTAGGTTGGTACATTTTTCAACAAGGCAAAATGATTGGGGTCATTGCTCCTCTAGTTTGAAAAACCTTAACTACCAATGGAGGGTTTTGACGAGAGAAAAAAAATAATAAAATAAAAATAAGTCTCTTCATGATTGAATTCTAGCTACTACACGACCAATGGTTATGCCAATAACATTTATAGTCTTATTCTTGTACAACAATTTCAAAGTTGGAAATATGAAAATATGGGAAAAAGCTACAAATTTTTCTTAAAAAGTTTTATATGTCTTTAACTTCTTTTATTTAAGAATACTTCCTCAACCTTAATTTCATTCCTATATAGATAAATTCAATTGATTATTCTTTTTTCCTTTTTGCTTCTTTTGCACCTCACCAAATACATACATAGATATATATATATATATATATATATATATATATATATATATAGTGACAAATATACTATTATTTAGATTCATATCATCAATTTTTTTATGCATTGAGGTATTTTTATTTATCATTGCAAGTAAATTAAAATACTTCAAATTAGTTCTGCTCATTCTTCTTCTTCTTCTTAATACCGTTATTACTATTATTATGAAAAAGAGTAATGTTATAAGAATAATAAAATTGCATAACAAATGCACACCACTGACCTTATCACCAAAGGATGTAATGAGTGGTCTGCACTCATCTCACTCATTCATCACATCCGATATGATAAAATGTGTGGTGTTCATTCAATACATAACCCTTTCCTATGGGAATCTTCTTGCACAACATCCACCTAACTTTGATCACTCAAAGCATCTTCAATGTATTCAGGTTTGATGGTGGAGATAAAGCACAATTTGCCATATTTCTTAGGGATGATCTGTTCTCACACCCTTGGAAATGTCTCCAAGAACTCGTTCCAAGAAACATTCTTTAAATCAAAACTCCTTTGTAGTTTTTGTAGCTTTGAGCTTCTTCAGCTTCTCCTTCATCTTCAATTACACTTTTTCATTATCAAAAATACTACCTTTTGATTGCTTTGAAATAATTGCATTCACCAAAATTGCTTTCAGAACAAGTACCATCCTTTTCTCATTCAAAGCTCCAAAAATTCATATATGTTCCATGTAGATTTGGCCAATACTTATTTAATTAAGGTACCAAGCCTTGAAGCTTGAATAATAAAAAAATTTAATCGTGTAAACTAGATACAAAATGCCTATAAGAAAAGCAACCAAAATAAATTTATGAGATAAATGATAGTAAATATATGAAGACTAACTCACCAATGTTGAATCAAATTCTATTTTAGTACAAAATGCTGGCCAAGGCATGGTGGCATTGGTTGGCCATTGTCCAAAAATTGTAAAATTTTGCACTGATGGCATGTTGGTACATTTTGAAACAAGGCAAAGTGATTGGGGTCATTGCTTTACTAGTTTAAAAAACTAGTAACTACCAATGGGGTTTTCACTAGAGAAGGAAAAATAATAAAATAAAAATAAGACTTTTCATGATTATATTCTATCTACCGCACAACCAATGGTTATGCCAACAGACATTTATAGTCTTATTCTTGCACTAGAAATTCAAAGTGGAAAATAAGAAAATATGGTAAAAAACTACAAATGTTTCTTAAAAAGTTTTGAATGTATTTAACTTTTTTTGTTTATGAATACTTCTCCAACCTTAATTTCATTCCTATATAGTTAAATACAATTGATTTTTCTTCTGCCCTTTTTGCTTCTTTTGTGCCTCACCAAATACATACATACACACACACACACACACATATATATAGTTACTTTTACCTAGTGACAAACATACTATTGTTTAGATTCAGATCATAAATTTCTTTTTTTTATGCCTTCAGGTATTTTTATTTATCGTTGGAAGTAAATTAAAATACTTCAAATTTGTTATGCTCTATTCTTCTTCTTCTTCTTCTTCTTCTTAATACTATTATTACTATTATTATGAAAAGAGTAATGTTATGGAAACAATAAAATTGCACAATAAATGCATACCATAGACCTTATCACCATAGGATATAACGAGTGGTCCCCACTCATCTCACTCACTCAGGACATTGATGGTGATAAAACCAGTGTGCATTTGTTGTGCAATTTTGTTCTTCAATACATTACCCTTTCCTATGAGTGTCTTCTTGCACAGCATCCACCCAACTTTGATCACTCAAAGCATCTTCAATGCATTCAGATTTAATGGTGGAGATGAAAGCACATTTGCCATATTTCTAAGGGATGATCTAGTTCTCACACCCTTGGAAATGTCTCCATGAACTCTGTTCTGAGAACTATCTTTAAATCAGAAAGTCCTTTGTACTTTTTGTAGCTTTGGGGTTCTTCATCTTCAGATTACTCTTACTTCGTTATCAAAATTACTACTTTTTAATTGTTTTGGAGTCCTTAGCAAACTTTCTGAAATGTCTATGTTCTAAGTCAACTTTCTGAAGGTATGGCATTCATTTTCTTCCTTTTTGTAGAAACTTTTACATTCAGCTTCTCAAAATTTTCACGTAGCTTTTTTGCATACGTAACCAAGTTATCACATAGCCCTTTCATGGGTGTTTTTAACCTATCCTTCATCTTGAAGGACAATTTGAAATAACTGAATTGACCAAATTTGCTTTCGAATAAGTACCATCCTTTCGCCATTCAAAGCTCCAAAAATTCATATTTGCTCCATGTAGATTTGGCCAGGACTTATTTAATTGAGGTACCAAGCTTTGAACAATAAGAATAAAAACATTAAATCATGTAAATTGGATACTAAATGCCTATAAGAATAACAACAAAAATAAATTTATGAGATAAATGACGATAAATATATGAAGAATAACTCACCAACGTTGAATCAAATTGTGTTTTGGTACAAAATGCTGGCCAAGGCATGGTGGCATTGGTTGGCCAACAAGAATTGTAAAATTTTGCACTTAATGGGAGGTTGGTAAATTTTGAAATAGGGCAAAGTGATTGGAGTCATTGCTCCACTAGTTTGAAAACTTTAACTACCAATGGATGGTTTTGACGAGAAAAGAAAAATAATAAAACAAAATGAAACTCTTCATGATTGTATTCTACTACCACATAACTAATGGCTATGCCAAGAGGCATTTTTAGCCTTATTCATGCACAACAATTTCAGAGTGGAAAATATGAAAATATGGGAAAACTACAAATGTTTCATAAAAAGTTATGTATGTCATTAACTTTTTTTATTTAAGAATATTTCTTCAACCTTAATTTCATTCCTATATTGTTAAGTGCAATTGATTTTTCTTCTCCTTTTTGCTTCTTTTGTATCACCAAATACATACATATATATATACATACATATACATATATCCTCATCTTTATGCCTTGAGGTATTTTTATTTATCGTTGCAAGTAAATTAAAATACTTCAAATTTATTATGCATTCTTCTTCTTCTTTTTTTCTTTTTCTTCTTCATAATACTATTATTACTATTATTATGAAAAAGAGTAATGTTATGGGAACAAAAAAATTGCATAACAAATGCACATCACAGACCATATCACCATAGGATGTAATGAGTGGTCCTCACTCATCTCACTCACTTATCACATCTGAGTGATAAAATGTGTGGTGTGCATTTGTTGTGCAATTTTGTTCTTCAATATATTACCCTTTCCTATGGGTATCTTCTTGTATAGCATCCACCCAACTTTGATCACTCAAAGCATCTTCAATGCATTCTAGTCTGATGGTGGAGATGAAAGCACAGTTTGCCATATTTCTAAGGGATGATCTAATTCTCACACCCTTGGAAATGTCTCAAAGAACTTTATTATGAGAAACTATCTTCAAATCAGAAACTCCTTTGTAGTTTTTGTAACTTTGAGGTTCTTCAACTTCTTCTTCATCTTTAAAGTACTCTTACTTCATCAGAAATACTACTTTTTGATTGCTTTGGAGTCCTGAGCAAGCTTTTTGAAATGTCTATGTTTTGAATTCTACTTTATGACGACATGGCTTTCATTTGGTTCCTTTTTGTAGAAACTTTTACATTCAGTTCTAGAATTTTCACGTAGCTCTTTTGCATATGTAACCAAGTTATCACATAGCCCTTTTATAGGTGTTTTCAACCTCCTTCATATTAAGGGACAATTTGAAATAATGAATTAACCAAATTTGCTTTCAGAACACATATCATCCTTTTGCCATTTAAAGCTCCAAAAATTATTATTTGCTACATGTAGATTTGGCCAATACTTATTTAATTGAGGTACCAAGCTTTGAATATGTAAGAATAAAAATTAAATCATGTAAACTAGATACAAAATGCCTATAAGAATAGCAACCAAAATAAATTTATGAGATAAATAACAGTAAATATATGAAGACTACCTCACCAATGCTGGCCAAGGCATGGTGGCATTGGTTGGCCACTATCTAGGAATTGTAAAATTTTGCACTGATGGTAGGTCAGGACATTTTGAAACAAGGCAAAGTGATTGGGGTCATTGCTCCACTAGTTTGAAAACTCGTAACTACCAATGGATCGCTTTGACGAGAGAAAAAATAATAAAATAAAAATGAGACTCTTCATGATTGTATTCTAGTTACCGCACAACCAATGGCTATGCCAAAGGCATTTATGGTCTTATTCTTGCACTACAATTTCAAAGTGGAAAATATGAAAATATGGGAAAAAAACTACAAATGTTTCTTAAAAAGATTTGTATGTCTTTAACTTTTTTTTATTTAAGAATATTTCTTCAACCTTAATTTCATTCCTATATAGTTAAATACAATTGATTTTTCTTTTGCCCTTTTGCTTCTTTTGTACCTCACCCAATACATACATACATACATACATACATATATATATATATATATATAGAGAGAGAGAGAGAGAGAGAGATAATTACTTATACCTAGTGACAAATACTATTGTTTTGATTCATATCATAAATTTCTTAATTTTTTTACTCCTTGAGGTATTTTTATTTATCATTTATGTAAGTTAAAATACTTCAAATTTGTTATGCATTCTTCTTCTTCTTCTATTACTTCTTCTTCTTCATAATACTATTATTACTATTATTATGAAAAAGAGTAATGTTATGAGAACAACAAAATTGCACAACAAATGCACACCATAGACCTTATCACCCTAGGATGTAAAATGGTCGCCACTCATCTCACTTACTCATTACATCTGATGATAAAATGTGTGGTGTGCATTTGTTGTGCAATTTTGTTCTTTAATATATTACCCTTTCCTATGGGTATCTTCTTGCACAACATCTACCCAATTTTGATCACTCAAAGCATCCTCAATGCATTCAAGTTTGATGGTGGAGATTAAAGCATAATTTGCCATATTTCTAAGGGATGATCTGCTTCACACCCTTAGAAATGTCTCCAAGAACTCTATATGAGAAACTATCTTTAAATCAAAAACTCCTTTGTAGTTTTTGTAGCTTTGAGGTTCTTCAGCTTCTTCTTCATCTTCAGATTACTCTTCTTCATTATCAGAAATACTACTTTTTGATTGCTTTGGAGTCCTGAAGCAAACTTTCTAAAGCGTCTATGTTCTCGAGTCTACTTTTTGAATGTATGGCTTGCATCTGCTTCCTTTGAAACTTTGAGATTCAACTTCTTAGAATTTTCATGTAGCTCTTTTGCATAGTAACCAAGTTATCACATAGCCTCTTTTATGGGTGTTTTCAACCTATCCTTAATATTGAGGGACAATTTGAAATAACTGAATTCACCAAATTTGCTTTTAGAACAAGTATCATCCTTTCCCATTCAACACTCCAAAAATTAATATTTGTTCCATGTAGATTTCACTAATACTTATTTAATTGAGGCACCAAGCTTTGAATTTGTAAGAATAAAAACATTAAATTGTGTAAACTAGATACAAAATGCCTATAAGAAAAGTAACCAAAATAAATTTTTGAGATAAATGACAATAAATATATGAAGACTAACTCACCAATGTTGAATCAAATTGTGTTCTAGTACAAAATGCTAGCCAAGGCATGGTGGCATTGGTTGGCCATAGTCTAGGAATTGTAAAATTCTGCAATATAATGGAGGTTGGTACATTTTGAAACAAGACAAAGTGGTTGGGCTCATTGCTCCACTAGTTTGAAAATGGGTAACTACCAATGAGAGTTTTGACGAGAAGAAAAAATAATAAAATAAAAATGAGACTCTTCATGATTCTATTCTAGCTACCACACAACCAATGGTTATACCAACAGATATCTATAATCTTATTCTTGCACTACAATTTCAAAGTGGAAAATATGAAAATATGGGAAAAAACTACAAATGTTTTTGTAATTAGACAATGGTAGTAGTATTTTATAATTTCATTTATAGAATAAATGTGTCTTTGTTGTTTATTGAAAAGGCAAGGGTAGTTTAGTAATTTCTTTTACGTAGCGAAGGTATTTTTATAATTTCACTAAATAATGACATTTTTGTTATTCTTTGCAATTTTTTCTAGACGCACTTGATTATTCTAACATTATTTGTTATTTTTCATGACATTCATCTAATTTCTATTAGTTTTACTCATTTTTTATCATTAATTAGGATTAATCTTTCAAATCAATTTCTTACTATTTATTTAATTAATGCAATTTACTAATATTGATTAGGGAATTTAACCTTGTAAACAAATTGTCCTTGTCCAATATGCTAGGTTTATGTCTTAATAGGATTGATGGGTTGCATTTATGCACGCATTTTATATCCTAACTTTGAATATTTTGCATTTGAATTGTTCTTAAGTAGTATTTAATTAGTGAATTTGCACTTTGTTCTCAACATGCATTTTTAAATAATTTTGTAACAATTAGTATAGATTTTAGTAAATTCTTACACCTTGGAAGTTCTCTACACTTTTAATCTCTTTTTGGAGTTTTTCTGGACAACAAGGACTTTCAAGTTAATGCATTAGAGCAAGAAATAAGGATCTTAGCACCGTTCACCGCCCAGGGTCTTACCGCCCAGGCGGTAAACAAAGAGAGCTTATCATTGAAGAGCGTACAAAGACGCCCAGGCGGTCAATCACTGACCAGGCGGTGAAGAGGAACCATGACTCTAGGAACACTTTGGGAGACCGCTTAGGTGGTCATGCATTCATAGGCCATGTCAGCATGGGCCAATTATGCGTGTCTCTTGAAGGCCAGCTGAGCAAAAACAAAAAAAGGAAAGCACGCATGCGAGAGGGGACGCAACCTAGTTTTGGAGTGGAGATTTTCTGGAAAATTTTACACACATTCTCTCACTAGAATTTCCTCTCTCTCTCTCTATAGGCTAGGGTTCATAGTCTCTATTTTGTTCTTAAATTTTTTGGTTGTAATTGCAGCTTCTTTTCAAACATGCTCGTGAAACTCCCCCTATGGAGGAGTAATTTCTTTACGTGCACAAGGGTAATGAACGATTAAGTTTGTTTACGAGGTCTTGATCTTTTATCATAAATTGCAGTTGGTTTCCCTCTCCCCTTTGTCAATTCTTTCAATTTTGGTTGTGTGGATTA